>CAUYQV010045388.1:0-55535 GCA_963574575.1 Galagoides demidoff
ACCTGTGGTCCCAGCTACTTGGGAGGCGGAGGCAGGAGACTCTCTTGAGCCCAGGAGTTGGAGGTTGCTATGAGCTGTGATGCCATGGCACTCTACCCAGGGGGATAGCTTGAGGCTCCGTCTCAAAAAAAAAAAAAAAAAACAAAAAGAAATTTCCTCTTCTTGTCTTGGCCATCCTCTGGTAGTTAGAAATAATCCTTCTTCCCTGACCTTCCCTGGCACATTATTCCCCCCTCCCACTATATGTTCATTAGTTCAGTCACCTGCTTTCAGTGGTGAGCTTTGAGAAGAATAAATTACTCAGCCTACTCCCCAGCACCTGAAACAGTGCCTGTGCCTACTAGGAGCCAAGTGAGTAAACTGTCAACGATTCTCCAAGTAACTATCTCCTTTACCTATCCTTTTGTTTCTTCTCTAAACTAACATTTCATAGACAAGCAGCGTGAAAAGGAAAGATAAGCCTGAAATATAAACATGTTCTAAAAAGTTCAGTTTCATAAATAACCCTGGAAAGCAAGACAACTTTAAAAAGACAACAAACCTGTGATAACAGAACAGCATTCAGATCAGCACGGTGAAGTGTTTCCTAAACTCAAGATCACTGACCCTTACCGCACCGCGTGATGGAAGTAAGTGGATAATTAATTTTGCAGCTGGAAAACTGCCACACAAGAGAGGACAGGAGTTTTCTCAATGTCGTACAATTCTGTGGCAGGTCTGCAAGCAACTGCAGAAGAAATCTACTGCTTGGGTGAAAAGCACCCCCAAAACACACTGACTTACAAAGTATTTAAATGCAGGGTCCCCGGTTGTATAAAACTTCCATAATAGTCCCATTTTATTTTAGGAAGTTGGAAGACTATGAAGATTAAAGTGGGAAAATGAAAACAAGAGTGGGAAGAAATGAGAACCTAGCCCGCCTCTAAGCCTCCAGGCTAACTGCAGAGCAAGTCTTCCTCAGAGGTAATCAGGCAATTGAATAAATAACCAGATCTAAGAGTTCCAGCAGGGCTGGGCATCAGGCTCAGGTCCTGAGTGCTAGTTTTGCATCCCAGAAGGCATTCCAACTCAGATTCCAAAAAGGATCCCACAATTCCCTTCGACAAGGGTTTGCATAATCCTTATAGCTAAACAAAATCTTCTTAAACTAAAGCTTTAAACTGATCCATTTTCAATGAGCCCCAAAAGACAAGAAGACAGAGAGAAAAAGAATCTATTCACCACCTACTGTGAATTGTCCTCCCTTCCTCCACTTTAACAGCTCCCTGACCTCCCCTGCCTGCTCCACAGATCTGATTTATGATTCCCTTGTCTCTCTTTCATTGGAATTATCGAATCGTCACATGGGAAGGTGGGATACTGTGGCTAAAGCAACAAGGTAATAATGTCCAAAGTTTGAAGAACATCCCAGGGATCAGTGTAACTTAGTTTCTTGTACCCTCAACGAATCCCCAACAATAAAAAAAAGAAAGAAAGAAAGAAAGAAAAAGAAAAACATCCAGGGATCTAAAAATTTCTTGAGACAGGCGGTAAAGCATCTTTTTAAAAATCTCTACAAATTAGTTCTATTCTTTAAAAACAATCATCATGCGTGGAAGAGCAGAGTTGTGTTTTACTGAGGATTTGGAGAAAGTAAAAGTTACAAAACAAATCGGGAATCCGTAGGACTCACTACTCCAGGACGCTGAACATCCCCAGAATGAGAGCTCTCCTAGGGCCTGACCCCAAACTGTTTGTAGTATGTTAATTTCCTCATTTTAAAAACTTTAACATCACCAAGACTGCATTTAAATCCGGTCCTGTGTGATTTTCCATCTGTCTGGATTCTTGCCTTTGTGCCTTTCTTGGAGCTTGCACAGATGATTTTATAGTGTACACGTGGAAATGTCATAAACTTCAACTGTCATAAACTTTAACTAATTTGTTAAATATTTTGTTTTAGTCCAAATTAGGCATGTCTATTAAAAGAAAGGGGGCTTTAGAAGTGTGTCTGCTGGCCTGACAAGCAAGAATGGAGAGGGAAAATAAAAACATGAAAATGCAAGCTCAGTGCCTGTGGCTCAAGCAGCTAAGGCGCCAGCCACATACACCTGAGCTGGCAGGTTCGAATCCAGCCCGGGCCCGCCAAACAACAATGATGGCTGCAACCAAAAAGTAGCCAGGCATTGTGGTGGGCACCTGTGGTTCCAGCTACTTGGGAGGCGGAGGCAGGAGACTCGCTTGAGCCCAGGAGTTGGAGGTTGCTGTGAGCTGTGATGCCATGGCACTCTACCCAGGGGGACAGCTTGTGGTCTGTCTCAAAAAAATAAAAAATAGAAACATGAAAATGTGATTTTTTTTTTAAATGAAAGAGGATAATGACATAGGGCAAATCTCTTCCCATAAGTAAATTGTATTAAGCAAAAACAAAGACTTTATAAAAAGCAATTTTGTGATTTTTTTTCAGACCAGAGAGGTATGATATGCCACAGTACTGGATGGAAAGAATGTAGGTTTGAAATGAATAGTGCCCTTCGGGAAGATACCTACTTGAAACTCAGTTGATATCACTTTAAGGGAGAAATGGAATACTCCACATACAGTTATAGTCGTGCTCTGAGCAGAATTTTATTTAAAACATGCACCCTCTCCCATGAGCTATCTGTACATTTTTGTGATAAACTTCTTTTTAATCCCCTGCCATACTTTTCTTGTTTGCATAACTTTGAGGACAGCAATAACATTGTTTGTGGTGAGGAAGGGGAGACCCACGAAGATCCTAAAAAAGAAGAAACAGGTCCTTCCTATAATCAAAACTCAGCTTATGATGTTTATGGGGTAACTTTTTGGAGTTGCTGCATTAGGAAATTCTTTAGGATAGGATTTAACTCTAAGACCTTGAAATATATCTATCGAAGGATGGAGGAGATACCCTGTCTGTGGGGTATATTCTAGGGCAATAAAGGATGGTTCCTCAAGACTCCCAGGACAGAGTACTATTAAGACATCTTAGAACGTGGCTCAGATATGAAGCCTGCCTCCTGGCTTTCCAGTGTCGCCGTTATCACATAGGAAACTAGTGAGGGCAAATACTTTAGCAAGCTCAGCTCAGCAGCCCAACACTTGCAGTGGCTGATGTGAGGGCATTATAAGGACCAGAGGCCAGTTATCTTTGGTCTCTTTGAATTCCCTGATAGAGTCCACGAGATAGTCACATTATTACAATTGCAATCTCAGGAATTGTATAAGGATGGGGAATGAGGCTCGGATCTTTCCCTATATTTGGTTTGAAATTGGCAGTAATAAATAACTATAATGTGATTCACTTCACTATTTCACATTGAGAACACTTGGAAAATATATCCCCATTTTAATAACCTGTCATTTAAAAATTAGAAAGGAAATCTGTGTTGGGGGAAGTGAATATATCAGTAGAAAATGCGTTGCTTTCCCCTAACATAGTTTAAAACCTCAAATCTCAGTGGAAGGTCCCATTACACTTTTATGTATGTTTCCTTAAAAGCTATTTTGTGTTTCATGTGGTTGACTTGGAAACTCAGGAAATTTCTTTTTGTACACAAAGAAGTTGGTAAACAAGCTTCTTAGAACTCCCTCAATATGGTTACGGAATGTCTTCCAATCATATTTTCTTTTTAAGAATATTTTCAGAATTTCTCTTATAATGCTTTTCCTGTAGCAATTTGTAATTCAAGGACTAAAATAAAATCTTCCTTTATTATAAAGTGGACTTTTCTTTCCTGCTCTTAAACCATTAGCAACCTGTTTCTGTCACAGGACTGGCATTTTTTTTTCCTTAATTTCTTTTTTTTTTTTTAATTTGAGGTGGAGTAAAGCTCAATTGTCGGGTTTTCACAAGAAAAGAAACAAATTTAAGGCGACCCAAGTTCTAGCTCCTGGATGCTGATCACATTCTTATCAAGTGCCAGGTAAACCCAGAAGATGCAATCAATGACCAGAAAGAATTTTCCATTAATAAAGATCTCTGTTCTGTCCCATTAGAAAAAGAAGTGAGTGGAGCTATTTCTTTTTCTTTCTAGTAGTGAGGTATCTGAAAAACAAAAAAATCTTTTAGGCGGATTTCTAATCCATACCTCTAAAATGTTTCTCAGATACCATTTCTAATTTATTTTGTGGGGTAACCTTTAAAAACAAATTCTAATTCTCAGAATCTTGTGCCCACACTTTTTCTGATGGCTCCTCAGCCTGTTGCATTATTAGAGACATTTTCCGAAGATCCCTTTAACTCGTTCTCAAGTTTCAGAATTCCAAACAGGTTGTTTATATCTTGATTGGAAGATTTTATGGTTCAGGAAAAACAAACTCTTTACAATTACTTCATGCCATATTTCTCTTGAATTAATTTTCCTATAGTAAGATTAAACAGAAAAGATAAAAAAAAAAAAAAAACTATGGGCCAAATTAAGATTTACCTTTAAAATGATGTGTCTGGAAAATATTTGTCTTGGCCTAAGAGTTACGGTTTTGCTGCCAGTTCAAAATGCTCAGAGCTTATCAGAAATCTAAAATGATTTAGCAAATTACGCTGTACATCTAGGTGCTCCTATTTTCCTTAGCAAGAATCCCGGTTCATATCTCTATTTTCTTTTTCACTCTAAAAAATCAGATGTTCTTCTGATTTCACATTTAATAATACACATTTAGTTGCTTTTTGAAAAATCATGGTGAATTGCAGCTTTGTATGATATAAAGGGCTCTTTTTTTTTGGCCTCCTCATACCCTTCCCTTCCCAAGTCTGCTGACTACAATTTTTTATTTGCATATAATGTATATTCAGAGCCAAACAAAAATATTCAAATGTCCGTCCAAATATTTTTGCTAATTTGGGTGTGACTGGACCCATCTGATGGTTCCATGTTAGTGATTGTATCTTTGAGACTGAAAGCCTAAATTTAAGCAGCAGAGACTCTTGGAAATGTCTTCAGATTCAAATGCCTTAGGAATTATCCTGCAGTTGATTAGCATCAAATAATTAGATTTTTGGTCCTGTCTGTTTGAAAGCTGCAAGAGGGAAGTTGCCTGAAGGCAGAAGTTTTTCTTAAGGTAGGTAGAGTGACCTTCTCACCCATCTTAAGAGTTATAAAAAGGGCATGGCTGACCTTTCCCTAACCAGATAGGAAACCTGTGCCTATAAAATGCCCAGCTAGATATGTCCTTATTTTTTGTTTTAATCTTTAAAGCACATTTTACTAGTAGCTGTATTTAATGCATGATGAAAAGGATGAAGAGTGCCAGACAAATGTGGTTCATCTGTGACACATATTCCCAGGTTTTATTTGTAAAGAGTATGATAAATCTTGTCTCAGTTCAACTCTAACGGATATATTTGCCTTTTTCTCTAACTCAGTGACCAATTACAGAATTAACTTTTATTTGTATCAATTCTTTAGAATATTGTTTCTCAGTAGAGCTAAGCTCTTAAATGGACAGCAGTATTCTTTAGGGACTGATGCCTAAAATAGAGGGTGGCCATAAAGTTCATGGGCTATTTAAAATAGTGTACCATTTAAAATTGCACAGGAACTTTATGGCCAGCCTGTATAAATCTGTGCAAAGAATTAGCATAGAAATAGCTTGTAGTAGGCATATACATATACTGACCAGACAGTCAAGTTCACGAACTAGTCTGAGAAAAAGTGCTATAGACCTCATTATTGAATATAGTCACCCAGAAGATCTGGTTGACGGTGATGATATCCAGCAACGATGAGCTAGCACTTTTTCTAGGATGAGTTTGTGAACTTAATTGTCCAAGCTCCTATACACACACACACACACACACACATAGAGTTTACTTCAGGCCAATGATGAATATCCATATCATGTCTATCTATTATCAGTAAAATAAAATCCACTAAGAAAAAACTTACTCCGCCTAAATAAAAAAGTAGGCCAGTTAATACAGTCGGTATTTGACTATGTTAGACCCACCATGGTCATAATCAAATTCTCATATGTTTTAATTCATTTACGCATGCCTGCATTTAATACGCTTTGTGACCATGTCTACAATTAATATGATTTATGAGAAAAGAACATGTGTGATATTGGGGGGTATAGCATATATACTTTTTTCTTGTATGAATGAAAAATAGAACAAAACAGCTCAAGGAAAATTGTTGGCCGTTAGCATATTAAGATGGACTGACGGAGGCCTGAGTAAACTTGAGGGAGTTAATGATATCCTCTTATCTGACCCTGACACATTTGCAGCATGTAATTTACAGAAGCTCTGTCCAGGGAATCTTGACAAATGCTCCCAAGGATGTCAGGGCAATGTTCCATCCTAATGTAAAACAGATGTGGGTCAGATACCCTCATTCATCACTTAACACAGAGATTCTCAAACTCTTTCTGCAAGGGATGGCATTACCTGCTGTCAGCTCCTCTCAAGTCAGGAAATTTCTCACAGCACAGTAGCCCTCTACAGAGTGTGCACTCAAACCTGTCACCATTTCAAAACCCAGTCTGAGAACATGACTGTGGAAAATCAAACATACATCTTGGTTTCATGACTACCTCAGGATACACTTGTTAAATATTAATTGATCGCTTGAGACTTGGAAGTTTGAGTATAGAAAAAGAAAAGCTCTATGATGGGGCATCCCACAAAACTTCAGGGAGATGATCTTCAGATAGGTCCCTCTCTCATTCATTGCCCATAAGTTAAACTTGCATTTAAGAACATGCAGGAATGATTTATCCTGATAAATTCATAAATGCACACCTTCCTGAGCCCAAAGTGCACAGCTTTGATTGAGAGTCACAAATAACTTGTAATAACCTGATCATAAGGGTTTCAACTCTGCCCCCCCAAGGAAAGGGATATGGAGTTATCTTATATTCTCATTCCCCAAATTGGTTCCCTTCTACTTAACACCCTAACAGTATGTAGAGCAGACATTCTGACCCACTAACAGAGGAAAATGATTACCTAGCTCAACAAGGCAATTCCTTCTTCTTTCTTCCAAATTGGGTAGGATGTAGGCCAATATTTCTGTGGGTGCTCCAAATCTAGATCATAAGACTCCATCTACCAAACGTCTGAAGACTCCAGAAAGGAAATTTCCCTACTCTTCTCTTCATGTGAAAAAAGGTATGTCCTTAAGATAAAGGATAAAACTGAAAAGACCTAGTGATCCTGATTTAAGTGAGATATGGATGAGTAGTTGTTGGGGGGAAATACTTCTATTAACCATGGAAAAGTGAAGAATGGTCTTGTGAAGTCGGAAAATGAACATACTCTTGTAGAAATGCTTTCTGGTTTGTTTCACAGGCCCTGTGCTAAGAAAAGTATTCATCTACTACACGCAGAAGCTGTAACAACTCTACAGATGTGAGACAACATCTGAGGACACAGTCTTCCAAGCCAAGAAGCTACCATGCTGCTAAGCTAAAATCCTACCCACCTTAATTCACTCCACACCCAACTCCAATGGACACTAAGCCAATAATGACGCTGTGTTCTTTTTTCTGCCTGAAAACGTCTTTGTCTTAAGTTGGGCCGTGGCCGTGTCTCATATTGCTCAGGCAGCATTCAGGGCCCACAGAGCAGTCACTTACATAGTTCTTTGATCTACAGAAATTAAGTCTGCTCCTACAGATCTTAACAAAATAAAATCTTTGTAATCTAGTGATTAAAAGAATGCTCCTCAATGGATTAACTTAAAATTACTGAGGTTGTCCCTTATATTCCAACATCTTTCTATTATTTTTGCTAACTTTATCTTTTGCTGGTAAGAGAGAAGCATTGCTGTGCATCAGATTCCCCTGCCTTTGAGGTAATAGCACACTTCTGATTTACCCAGTATCTAGTATAATAGAAGATGGACTGTATATTTTCAAAAATGTGTTCATGTCAATATGACTTTTCCAGTAAGTCTTATTTCAATAAGAAAAGGAAAACAATAGGCCAAACCTCCTCCCTCCCATCCCTCCTCATCCCTGGAATGAAGAAGGATGGTTGGCTCTTATTTTCCTTGTAGTTACAGGTTCTCATGTTTTTGTCATCTGAATCATTTAAACAAAATCAATCTTAGTACACTGTATTTCTAAAGCCTATCTTATCCAGGCATGTTGAATTACTGTATTCTGAATGGACATCAATATGAATCCTTACTTCTTTCATATATCTAAATGGAAGACTTGAGAACACTCTAGTCTTTAGAGAAACTGTCTTTTCTTTGATGTCACTCAGCTTCCACATTTGCTTTATTTGTAAGACTTCCAGAGCCTTCGGTAAGCTATTGTACACTGAAAGATAAAGTGATATGATTTGTGACTTTTACTAGATTTTTTCATTCAGATGTTTTCCTCCAAAACCACTACATCAAGGGAAGAAGCCTTTATTATGAGGCTTGACATGGTTCCCAGGTATTCAAATAGAACCATTCCTCTAGATTTAAAAGCTTATAGTGGGGAGGAGTAGATACATTATAATCAGTACAGTATGGTTGTATTTTAATAAGATGTAAGTATAGTAATGCAGCACCAACACAGAGTAAAACAAGAAATTCTGCCTAGCAGAATCCTAGAAAAATTGACATTGAGCTAGAACCAAGAGGATCAGGTCTACAGGAGGTTGTTTTTTGTTTTGTTTTGAGACAGGGTCTTGCTGCTCTGTCGTGTGCTCTACAGTGCAGTGGTGTCATCACAGCTCACTGCAGCCTCCATCTGCTGGCTTCAAGTGATCTCCCCAAAGTTCTGGGACTACAGGAGTGAGCCACTGCACCCGATCCTGTCTGCAGGTGGTATTTTTAAATCTCAAAACAGATGGAAGAGTTTAGCTAGAGTTTCTTAACCCAAGCTGTCCAAAATGAGTCATCAGTATTTCGCGAAAAAGAAAGGATAGTTATTTCTTTAAATAACGCTTGCTCTCTCCATCCATGCAGTGCTAAGGATTGCTGCACAGTCATCTCACAGCTGAGCAACTCTCCCTTCATACTACCCCATGATTCTACAACGTGCCTTGTCTCCAAAGGTCTCCCAATTCCCTGTCTGTTCCATTGATCAGCAGGGACAATGCAATCTCTAATCTCAGAAACTCCAGTTTACTGAACTCAATCTAAATGTCAAGAACAATTTTTAAATAACGTACTATACATTGAAAAATATACACCTCTGATGAAACCCAGACGGTTTTGCAGAGACAGATCCTTTAGGGGAAAAAAATATAGTATACAGCTAATGACTGAATCAAGTCTTCTATGTTTGTAGTACAAAGCATACATTCAGCCCCTAATTGAATAAATATGCAAGTATTCAGATTTCTGAAGATATTGCCATTTTGCAAATGCAGTAATAAATTAAAAGCTTTACATTGCATTCCAACCACATATAAAGGGTTGATTCAGGCCACTGGTCCCATCTAGTATCTAGCATAGGTTCTCTGTGTATTATCGACTACAAACTTTTCATTCTAGTAGCTTCATTAGAGACTAAACAATCACATTCCATTTTTTTTTTCTCCTCAATAGCAAGAGGAATTCAAATGGGCTTAAAAGCATTAGGGCTGTTGCCTTTGACTGGCCCGATGCATAGAAGAACATAGCTGACAGAGTTTCTCCTTAAATCAGCTCAAGAGACACACAGAAATTTAATTCAGCCAAGAAAGATTTGCTTGTGGCTCATTTCAGTGACATAAGGTGGGATCCAGTCACTGCTGCTACTTCCTCCTTTTCTTTAAAAAGGAGATTTTGGCTAAGTAGGAGATTTTGGTTGTTTCTCTCACAATTCTCCAAATCAGCTAACTCAAGAGGCTATGACTAGACCTGACATAAGCCAGGGCTCGTCTCAAGTTCTTTGAGCACAGCAACCACAGCCTTCAGAGAGAAACCAACGGCACCAGCTCGATTACAGCCTGCACTGATTCGACGGGTGGATTAACAGCAGTGCTTTCACCAGGAGCAGAGCATCCCCAAAACCTAACATGGCAGAGTGGAAACATGCGAGAAGGGCCCATGGTTACTCTGGTGTAGCTGAAACGGGCTCATTTATGATCATAAACATCCCTGAGCCTTCATAAACATGGAGGCTTCTGAAGCTCTGGTAATGAGCTCGTGAATTCCTTTAGAAAAGAAACAGAACGCTGTGCAAGCCTTTGAGAATCTGCCACTTTTGTACAAAACATCGCTCTGTCCCACCTTTGTTTGACACCCAACAAATCTCTTTAATCAAAATCACTCCTTTTTCTCCCACAGATGAATTTCTGGAAAGTGTAAAGGGAAGGCTATATCTCCATTGGGAAGTGGACGGGTGGCAGGCCACCTGTGCGTCTGGTTCTTTGCCATGATAAAAGTGGGCTGAAGGTACAGAATTTGCAACCTGGTGTGAAATGGACAAAACAAATGGCTTATTGGCGGGAGTAGCATTGAGTACCTGGACGTGCACCTGAAAATGTCCAAGATAATGGCTATCTTGAAATAGGAGTTGGCTGTACCACTGGAGTACACCCTACTGCTTCTACCTATATCAACAGCACGAGAGAAGGACAAGGAATGACCAGGCCACAGTGACAAAGATTTTCACTGAAACAAATTAAAAGGACCCATCCCAACCATTGCTAATGACTGTATCCCACCCACATAATGAGATGATCCGTAGTAAGCCCTGACACCTTCAATGGACAAATAACCACCACCTTGCCTTGCAGCTAAAGAATTCGAGAGCATTGTTAACACTGTGGTCCGAAAAATTACAAGCAAAATCAAAAGCAGCCTTGAGTTTTGTGCCCACATATTAACACTTAACTGCTTCTCCCTAATAAGTTTCAGGATTAACAAATGTTTGTCAAAGGAAACTATGCTGAGCAATGAAATCTAATTTGAAATGGAGCCATGATAGTCTAATACATATATGCATGAAATGGAGAGGCTTCCTAATAACCGTAGCTGACACCAAATATGCAATTTACATACATTACACACCAATAATCTCAATTTTAATATTATTCCTTAAAAGCAACTGGGTGGGTGGTTGAGTTAAAGATTGTCTTTTGTAAAATGTGAATAAGAACAAAAGTTGGTCCTAGTGTCTTAAGCCATTAATCACAATCTTGTTAGCATAAAGCTCTACGCCTTCTCTTTCTGGGTCTATTTCAGATGTGGCATCTCATCACCACAAGCTTGTGATGACTCAACCAGACTTAATAGATCAATGGTTGATAAACTTGATGAGATCTGCAGACCTACTCTTTGTTCTGAGGTGCTGAGTGGGGAGTAAACATTCAAGCGTTTTCAAGCCTGATACACAAATCTTTATGAGAATTTTTTCTTTCTTCAGTTGATTATCCATGAAATAAGACAGGTGTACTAGCTATTCAATTACATCTTACCCAGGACATGGACAAAATTTGAAATGAGAACTCGGAGCACAGATTAATAGTTAAATGTTCTCTAAAACCAAACTTTTTTTTTTTGTAATTTAAGCCTATTTTCTTATTTTGTCATTGGTTTCACTCATAAACCAGAAACTAAAATCTGCCCATGTGCTAAAAAAAAAATGTGCTCATAATAATCTAGATTTATACCAAATGTATTTAAGTATTACTGAATTGAGAGGTACTCAAATATTTATGGCCACTGAGGTTGCAAACAGAACTTCCTCTTTTTAGGGAGGAAAATACTTAACATGAATATAGGAAAGGCTCAGAAAGCTTCTTGGATATCAAATGGCTGTGTAGGGAAAAAATGTCAATGATATAAGAGTAAATGAATTAAAACCATATGGATCAAATTTTCCCTAAAATACACAGTTTGAAAAATTAAGGAAGAAAAGTGCATGGCAAAAATGTGTTTTAGGTTTTACCAAACCCAAAACATTTGAAGAATCATTTGCAATGGTTGATGAACCCTAAACGCAGCCAAGTTGGCCCATTTTTATATAAAAGAAAACAATAGAAAAGCTTCCTAAAAACCACATAACCCACTGATACTGTATTTCACTCAAAAAAGTATTAGAAACCGAAACCAAAGAACTGCAGGGTTTGTAGAAAAGTAAGGTGGGAGTAGGGCATGACATGACAAAAGTTTGTTAATTTAATTGGCCTTGTGGGGGGAAGGGTTAGGGTGTTTCTTGGGGGTAGGAAAGGAGTAAGGGCAGTACTTCTCTGCAAAGAAAAGTTAATTAGAAGAACCTGGGCCAAATGTTAATTAGTCTCATATCGTGAGCATATGGTAGTATTTCCTTGGCATTTCATATTCCAACTCAGTATTCCTTGTGCCTTCTGCACATGGAGGAGGGTGTTGGTAATGTACCGTCTGGGGGTGGAGGAGACGTAGATGGTCCACATTTCCTCACATTCTGTATCATTTCCATGTCAGGAGAGCACAATCTTCCTAAAGAAAGCTGAGGACTGGGTGGACCAGGGGGTGGCTCACACCTGTGATCCCAGCAGGAAAACTGCTCCAGGGAAGGAGCCAGAAACCAACCAGAGCAACATACAAGAGTCCATCTCTGTAGAAGTAAGTTTCAAAATCTGTCGCGTGTGGTAACACATGCCTACAGTCCCACCTACTCAGGAAGCTGAGGTGGGAGGATCACTCAAGCCCAGGGGGTTAGCACTGCTGTGAGCTACGATCATGCCACTTTACTCCAGTTCCAGTGACAGAGCAAGATCTTGCCTCCAACAAACAAACAAAGCAAAACAACAACAACAAAACCCAGAAGGCTCCACTGCAGTGGAAGCCCTTGCTAAAGTTAAATGGTTTTCTTCTCAGAAAGTGTTTTATTGAGGTCAGTAGCCTGGCCCCCCAGCTCCAGGCATCACTAAGAATCTTGCCTCACGTTCCCTGACAAATCCAGCCTTTGATGGTCTATGAAGTCAAGCCCTCTACTGGTGCTGCCATTCAACCATGCCTGCAGGAAAATCGGGTCTAACATCAGTGCAGAAACCCATAGAAAACATACAGGACATTTTATGCCTTCTCTAGTGGAGACTAGCCACTGAGACGTGTTATTGTGTTTGTTCAAGAATCAGTAACAGGCTCGGCGCCTGTGGCTCAATCGGCTAAGCGCCAGCCACGTACACCTAAGGTGGTGGGTTCGAATCCCCAGCCCAGGCCGGCCAAACAGCAATGATGGCTGCAACCAAAAAATGGCCGGGCGTTGTGGCGGGCACCTGTGGTCCCAGCTACTTGGGAGGTGGAGGCAGGAGACTCGCTTGAGCCCAGGAGTTGGAGGTTGCTGTGAGCTGTGATGCCATGGCACTCTACCCAGGGGGACAGCTTGTGGTCTGTCTCAAAAAACAAAAGTAGGTTTCTATATATGGCCATCTTTAAAAGCCAGGATAGCAGAATAGTTTATTTGCCACATTAAAATGCTATAAAACAGACAAAACGGGCTCAGCACCTGTGGCTCCAGTGGCTAAGGCGCCAGCCACATAAACCTAAGGTGGCGGGTTTGAATCCAGCCCGGGCCCGCCAAACAACAATGATGGCTGCAACTAAAAAATAGGTGGGTGTTGTGGCGGGCGCCTGTGGTCCCACCTACTTGGGAGGTTGAGGCAGGAGACTTGCTTGAGCCCAGGAGTTGGAGGTTGCTGTGAGCTGTGATGCCATGGCACTCTACCCAGGGGGATAGCTTGAGGCTCCATCTCAAAAAAAACGAATCAGTAACAACTGGAAGAGAGACAGGCTGCATTTAAACAACTGTGTTGCCACAGCCTCAGTTTTCTTGTAAGGAAAATGGAAATACTCCCCAGATGTAGTTGCTGATTCCCTCAGAATAAGAAAAACTTGCCAGTGACTAGGTAGTGCACAGACCCTTTCAGCAACTCAGGGAAGAATAACACCAACGTTTGCAGAGGTTTTTGTTGGTATTTGGAAATTCAGACTGTCACAGATACACATCCATCCATTGCTATGCTCTCTGACCCTCTGGAAGGGCATGACCTCCCTGAGTCGCTGCTTCACACCAGCCCCTCAGGAAGCTGAGACCTCCCCTGAGGAAAGGTTGGGAACATCTACGATGCACAATTTGGCAAATGGCTCCGATTCTGAGCCTTAAAAGAAACTTTGCTTGAGGGAACAGATGTATCAGAGGTGCCAGACGAAAACCAACTACCATACACACACACACACACACACACAAAAGCAGAGAAATAATTTGGGTAGCCTAATGATGTCTATTAATTCCTTGACAGAAGTCTAACAATAGTTCACACACATTCCAACTTGTGATTTCCACATGGGCATGGCAAACAGTCCATCAATTTCAGTGACATTAGGAAAAAAGTTATGTGTACAAATATTTCTAACAGGTTAAAATAACCTCTTCTGCGGAGATCTGCAATGAGGTGACAAAATGGGCTCAAAAAACTTGACATCCAATTCAGATTGGTGGAGAAAGATGGGTGGTGGTATCTGAAGGAGAGAAAAGGCACCATGCAACGTACACGCTGCTATCTGAACTATGTTGCTAAAAGAGGCTCAGGACCCCCCAACACTAAAGACAATATGAAAAACATTAATAGTGATTGCATTGGGGGGACGTTTTTGTACTCTAAAGACATTTTTGAAAAAATTTTCCGTTTTTCTACAATAAGCAACTAATGCTTTTATTATTGGGAGAAGTTAAAAGATGAATGGGAATTAGGTGTGACAAAAAGAGTGTAAATTAATATGAACTGAAAAGTTTAGTAAACCAGTCTCTAGTAAATTTTTTTTTAAATATGACTAAACCCCTCTGCCTCTGTTTTGTCGGGAACCCTGTTTCCTTTTCACTCAACACTGTGTGATCTCGGATAAGAGCCTAGACGGACAAGGAGCCAAGAATCCTCCATTCTAGTCCCAATTTTTTCACTCTCGGCCCCGTGGCCAGCAGTCAGGAGCACCCCTCTCGGCCTCATTTGCTTTGTCTGCACGCCAGATGACCAGACAGAAGAAGAGGAGGTAGGAGATGGTGGAGAGGAAGAGGAGAACTGGGAATCACACCGTCAGTTCCTCTGTTAGCATCAGACGGTCCAATAGATAATAAGCAGAGACGAACTGGTCACCAGCCTTTCTTCAGTCTCTTCATTAGTTACCGGGTAAACCAGGCTCTTAGATGTGGGCTCTTTGCTTCAATTTTTTCCTCACGATATTTTTAATAAAGCCACAACCAAAAGTAATGTAGACACCTCTTATGTAAACCGAGGCTTTCTTGAGAAGTGATAAATCCCAAAGGCTGTGGAAATCTGAGTTCTAATCCCAATTATCCTCCACTTTTTTATACGTGTGTTTGGCAGGAGGCTCTCTCAGTGTCTTTTGTTTCCAACCTTGTTGAAGCAATGATGTTGGGGCTACAAGAGCTAAGACAACAAAGATTCCCAGTGGTGATTAGGGGTGGAAGGGCATGGTAGAGTGCAAAATAGTCTGGATATTTGCCATGTAACAAGTAAGAAATTAATATATAAGACATAGTAAAGAAATATGGGGAAACATGCCCGTATTCCTGTGGAATTTTCCATTGCTTAATGTTGGAATGATTCCTGCCTTACCACCAACTCCAGAATCAGCCGGGCTTCTTGAAGTCAAGGATTAATGGGAAAGAGATCAAGTTCTAGCAATGCTACTTATAGAACTCGTCTATAACACACAATAGTACACATCATACCATACGAGATAATACTCTTATAATGCAGGAAACGAGTGGTTTCACTTACAGACACAGATTTGTGTTATTTTTATTATGACTGGCTAAGATAAGGTACCAGGAAATGCCAACAGAATCCAGACTCACCCCTCACAGAAGCGGCCAGGGTGGGAATTACTTTCATTAAAACTTTCCACCAAATCACCTTCCTAAAAAGCTTTTCTATGGCCCCCAACTACTAATGTTAAAAACTGCAGAGATAAATACGTCTGATGCTACTTCTAAATTGTGGGAGAAGTTTATATGCTATGAATCTAGGCACGTCGAAGACGACTCTATCGATATAAGTCCATGATTTTCGTGCAAAATCACATTCACGAATGTCAGTACTGGGAAATTAAACATATTAACTCCTTGTAGGAAGCACTTTCATTGTTTTCATGTTATTTTTCAGCTGAGGTTTAAAGCCACCTCTTATTTATTTTTATCCCAGGATATGCTATAGGAATCTATGAAAGTTAATTACGTTGACTGTTACAAAAAAAGATTTATAAACTTTTGCCTTTAGGCAGAAATGTTTATTCCATTGCCTTCGCTATCCATTCTTTTCAACTCCAAGGGCTTTGAACTTTTCAGCTGCTCAGAGTTATCACCGTTGTGCAGAGCCCAGGAACTCCACTCTCAAGACAGACACCACAAGTTGAAGAAAACGAAGAAGGCAAAGATATAGGAGTTGTTATTTTGGCCACCCTTTGTGCCATTAAAATCTCATTTTCTGCCTATTAGAATGCCCTCTTGGTGCTTAGGCAGCGGTGATAGTCGGTGATTAGTGTGTAATTGAGGATAATTGTCTTTTCACTTTTCATTTGTGTCATTCTGAGCTTCTCTCTGTTTTTCGAACCACCAAGAGGAAAAAGGGGGTTGAGAAAAGATAAAGCTGTTAAAAGGCTCCCTCTCAGCCCCGAAGAGATTCTTGATTGCAATTATAGATTGCAACCCCTTTGTGACATTTCTCCAAATTTAGTGGGCAGCTATCCTCACCACCTGGGCTAAGCACTCTAATAAAATCAAGTGATCTGTATTTAAACAACTGCTAATAATATCAACCTCAGACAGATGCCACATGTAGGAAATTTAACCAACCCTCTGACATGCAATTATCAGGGCAATTTATTAATAGGATCTCCCCAAGAAAAGCTCACAGTCCAATGCAAATTAGAAAAACAATTACGACATTCCAACATCTATATATTCCCAAAGAGCAGCAAATCTCCCAATTCATGCATTTATTACTCGTTTATTCCAGAGCTGGTAGTCATCAGCTGGGACTCTCCACACGACTTGTTTGCTTCCTCACCCAGTGTTTTGTCAAAGCTTTGGTGTTTCTTTATGAGGTGCTTTTGCTCGAAGCCCCATCAGCTGACCAAATACCATTTAAAACAAGAAACTAACTCCCCTCCCCTAAAAAAATAAACACCAATGTTTGTGAGTTTCTTAACCAAAGTCCGGAACTTGGATGGAGAAGACGACACGTGACAAACACCTTAACAATGAACTCGAAAACAAAGTCTGTGCCATGACACCAAAAATCACGTGAAGTTTAAAGTCTGAGCTACAACTTTTGATGCAGCCAGCAGGAAGGGTGAAGAGAAGGGAAACCAGAAAACTGAAATCATGTGGCTTGTATAAAGAATACATTATGGTTTAAATTTGGCAATTCATTACACGACTGCCTGGGGGAATTGACTGTTTGGTTCTGGTATACAGCAAATCGTCTGTCTAGAAACACGGGACTGACCTGAGGTGAAAGGCCATTGCCAATGGCAGGGTTCATGGGATTGGAGGGCCCCGACGGAGGCACAAAGCTGTCTGTATAGCTGGAAAATCCATGCCTGGTGCTGGGAAGGCAGTAGGCAGAGCTGCTGTCTGGGTTCGAAGGAATAGTGCTTTGGTGTACGGTGCTCGGAGGAAGCGGTTGAGGTCTGTGAACGGTGCTACTGGGGTCCGACACGGCTGAAATGAAAAAGATTGTCAGCCACTGAGTTTCTCTGTGGGCCAGCAGAGAAAGTTCACTGCCAAAGTTCACTAGTCACCACGTCAGCAGGAGTATCTATTGATAAGATCACATCTTCACTTCTAACTGCATTTCACATCTATCTGTGCACATTTGAAAGTACATACCATGTGCATGGACTCTCTAGCACACACTCACTAACAGTGCTAACAAGTGCATTTGGGTAGTATGTTATTAATTGATGTGAGAATTACCCGCTATCACAACCAATAAAAGGATTGTAAATCTCGAGTTTGTTATTAAATATACTTTTAAAGCATCTAAATATTAGTATGATAAGTGTAGAGAGGGTCCCAGAAAATGTATACACATTTAAAGAAAGGAAAAAATGGTATCATTGTAATATTCAAGTCAAGTCATGGGTGACTTTTGCAATTATAAGACATGATCAATGTGACTAGTATTCAACTTCTGTTATCACTTTATATTGAGTATTAGAATTTTAATATAGTTTTTTTCCTTTCTGAAAATGTGTATACATATTTTTGGCACCCTCTGTAGTTTCAAATGCCTGGAATGCTATTTTTCATATTCCCAGATAATGCAGTCTAAAAATTTAGCATCCTACTCACTCCTGTATGCTAACAGTGATTTTATCAAAGCTTACCTTCCTTCTATTACTACTACAGTTAAAAACATCACTGAAGCTCAGCTAGTTTCAAATTGAAGTACAAATGTAGAGGTTAAACTTTAACAGAAGACAAGCAAATCCCGTGTTTATTTAGGAAGGCTGGTTTTGTTTCAAAGTACTGCAGTGGTATTACATTACAACCCAGTTTATCTAGAGAGATTCAGATATGTCATAGAAGAAACTATGTTTCTGAAATGTGACAGGTACTTTCAGGGCAACCCAATGCCATATAATTAACATACAAACATTGATGTCAGCATTGGGGAAAGATTTCACTTGTATAAAATATCCACCAGAAAAAGCAATTGGAAGTCCCATTTTAATCTCCTTGACTCTCTTCCTCTGTACCTTGTGGAATAGATGTGGGCTGGTAAGAGGTCTCCGACAGCTGGTATGTAGGCAGAGTCGGCATTGCCGTGGGCGGGAAGCCTCCAGGAATGAGATGGTTGAAAGCCATTAGTTGATTGGCCCCAGCTTGCTTCCTCCATCTTGCGCGGCGGTTGCTAAACCAGACCTATGGATTTAATTTAAAGTTTGAGGATTTCACTGATGAAATAATAGCACATTCTTAATGAATTTTTCATGCTAAAACAGATTAAAGGCCCCTTACTGACAGGGCAGATAGATGCAAGAGCCCTCTACCTCCTGAGATGTTTGGGAGCATTGTCAGGAGTGAAAAGAAAGTTAAATGTCACAGGTTAGTCAAGCAGCTTCATGGACCAGGACCCTCCATGGTGTTGCAATAGCCCCTATGAGCCTGGTGCTGACCATGGGCAGGAATCACAGAGAGGCAGGAACAGAAGGCACTCCTCAAAACAACACCCACCCACCATCATGATTACAGCTGCCCAGGAAGGGTCCGTGAGCCTCTTTGACTCTTCACATGATGCGTCCAAAATTTGACCTTCCCTGTTACACCTAGCCTGGTATTCTATATTCTTACCAGTCTATCTCTGTATTTCTATGGTCATTATTTGTAAAGCTCCTGGATGGTCATATAAACTGAACAGGATGATTAATGGAGCCATTTTACAATCTCTTTCAAATACATAGACATTCCACAAATCTCAGTGAAAACAAATGCCAAAAAAAGGTGACATCAAAGTATTTTTATCTAAATTAACCAGCTTCATTAATTATTTCTTTCAACAACAGCTATTAAGCACCTATAATACTCTGTGTCAGGCTCTGTGCTAACAAGGTATAGTCAGAAAAACCTGACATAATATAATAAAATAACTTCAAGGAGTTCAAGGCCCAAGCTTTTTGTGTGAGTCAATAAAGAGAATGGACAATACCAGCGGCGAGAACACCCAATTGAGAAATTGTTACAGAGGGCCAATAATGGGCCCCTGGTCTTGCCCAACTTCTACATCTGCAGAGTTTAAAGATAGATTATAGAACTTGGAGTGATTTTTCCAGAGGGCTCCCATGATATTTCCACCAATTGAAGAGGATTTTCTCCAGTTGGGTACAGTGGCTTCTGCCTGTAATCCTAGTATTTGGGGAGGCAAAGTGTGTGGATTGCTTAAGGTCAGGAGTTTTGAGACCAGGCTGAGCAAGAGCAAGACCCTGTCTCTACAAAAAATAGAAAAATTAGCTGGGGGTGGGTGGGTGGCACATATCTGTAGTCCAGCTACTCTAGAGGCTTAGGCAGGAGGATTGCTGGAGCCCAGGAGTTTGAGGTTGCATTGAGCTATGATGACACCATAGCACTCTAGCCTAGGTTTGAAAGAGAGACCCTGCCTAAGACAGAAAGATTCAAATTTGTATACCAAAAGTTAACTGAAACAATGTGGGGAAAGCACTGTACATGGGTTGGGGGGGATTAAAAGGGAATAAAATAGGATCCTTGCATTCAAGTGGCTTCCTGCCTTGTCCTGATGGAATTCACAGAGTAGTCAAGGAGAACATAATAGTTGCTCACTACAGGTAGAAGCCCCATGTTTGGAATTGTAGAGAATAAGGTGAGCTTTAGAGTGGAGGCAAAGTTTCAGCTAATTTTAGAATTTGAATATGATTTTGATAAGCGATCACTTAAGCTTGTCTAAGAAAAGATGAGACTTGATTTCCCTACAAAGCAATGTTAACAATGATACAACCCGGCTGTAAATTGTTTAAGTCATATAATTTAAGAGATGAGGAAAGCCAAGCCGAGGGATCTGCTCAAACTTCGTCACTCACCTAAGCATTTGTGTGCAAAAGCGTTTCGTCTTCTCCCATCATTGTTACAAGATATTGGGTAAAAGAAACTCTTTAAACTTCCTTGAAATGTTTAGTACTCCTTAAGTTTCCAACAGGAAAAGAAGGTAAGCCAATATTTTCCCATGATGACACATAATTGAATTAGAGCTTTACTTAACTTAATAAATTGCTACCTGGGGTAATACAACCAATTCTGTGGGTCTGAGTGCATGTTACCATGACTCCCAGAGGCACTGGGGTGAGAAAACTATTTTCAAAGAAGGGCTGGTACCAACAAGCTGTGTTAGCCTGAAGAGGCTGAGGTGAGAAAGTAGGGAGACGCTCGTGCCCGAGTGTACTGTACCATACCAAACACTGTCGTCGTATTTTATATTATAAAACTTCAAGATTAAGGAGGTATTCCAGGCCCAGATGAAGCAGTCTCCCATATCTATCTAGACCAACTATGAACAAGGTGTTTCCAGCTTTATAGAGAGAGATATCAGGCTGAGAGAGGAGTTGGATTTCCCAAAGTCCTGACATGACTTCACTCATGAAGATCTACTATCCTCAATTCCACCAGTGAGACCTCCCATGAAGAACTCAGAAACCTACACTTCAGTTGTTGTCAGAGGACATGCCGGTCTCACAGTGGCAACTTCCTTCTGTAACCTTTAGATAAGTAAACCAAGTTTGATTTACCCCGGTGGTGGCTATGTCTGATCTCTCCATCCATTTCAACTTCCTGTTGATTCAAGGTTCATGCTAACTCCACTTCAACCAGTTTTTAAAATCAAAAATGTCTTCACTCAAATAATAAAGAAGAAACATCATGACGTTCTACAGATACCATCAAAAGATAGGCTCCAAATGGACTAAGGGTATAGGGTTTTTAAGTTTGATTTTTATTTTGTTCAAAAATCATACAAGTAAGTATCGAAGACATTGAGTAAACCCACCAGGAGTTGGGTTTAAAAGTTTGTATATTTATGACATTATATCTATAATAGAAAGAGATATTTATGAAGAGAAAAAGTTGGGAAGCAAATTTTTACTGAAAAGCCACTTTCAGCAGAACATTAAAGAGATTCCCAAAGGAAGGAATTCAAACGTTGCTTAAATTTAGGCTACGTAAATCCAGAAGGCTATTGCTAAGAAAAACAGGGATTAGCAAGGAATACTCTGCCTGTCTCTGGCCATTTGACCAGACTTTTTATCATCTTACCATTGCCATCCTTTTGCATTTCCTAGAATCAGCAGAGTCTGCCAAAAGAAGTGTTAAAGGAAAAATATCCTAAAGTTGCAAGTTAGGAAGGGGTTTTGCTTTCTTTATTCTTATAAATATATCTTCCATTTTAAAAATATTATGTATCTTCTATTTTTAGCAGGAGGAAGAAAGGTACCCTTAAAATAATTTTCTTTTCTTTTTTTCTTTTTTTGAGACAGAGTCTCACTTTATCACCTTTGGTAGAGTGCTATGGTGTCATAGCTCACAGCAACCTCAAACTCTTGGACTCAAACAATCCCCTCGCCTCAGTCTCCCAAGTAGCTAGGACTACAGGAGCCTGCCACAATGCCCAGCTATTTTGTTAGAGACAGAGTCTCACTCTTCCTCAGGCTAGTCTTGAACTCATGAGCTCAAGCGATCTACCTATCTCGGCCTCCTAGAGTGCTAGGGTTACAGGTATGAGCCACCATGTCTGGCCTCAAAATAACTTTCATTTTCAAAACCCTAACAGACCAAGCACAATGCCCTGGTAATGCTGTTATTATCCCACATTTAACCAAAATTCCCTTGATACTCCCAAGTCTTAGGTAACTCTTTCAATATTAAATCACTAATTCTTCACAATCCAGGAATAATCTACTGAATGGCATGTGTGAGTGTATGATACTGAATAAGTTTAGCTAAAATAGACAGAGGTCACTCACAACTTGGTGGTTAAGTTACTAGAAATTTCCTCTTGATTTGGAAAGAGTAGCAATAACAATGGGGACAAACTGGTCTTTCATTGATAGGCTAGGAAAGGAAATGAATCTTCCACTGGTGTCTTTGTCAGTAGGGCAGAAAGAACAAGTTTTACAAATTTGGCTGCATATGTAGTACCTGCTAACTGTACTTCTACAGTATACACATAACTCAATGTAATTTCAGTCTCTCCGTATCACTCAGTACTTTCTACAGTAAAGATACAGTAATACTTTTTTAACATGGGCATAATGCAGACCAAGCAAAAGTAGAATCCTAGCCTCACCACTTACTATTTCTGTGACCTTGAATGATTTGCTTAATATCTGTGGGTCTCTGTTTTCCCATCTGCTAAGTAAGGAATATAAAAAAATACTTCATAAGATCGTTGTGACAACTAAAGATACACAATATAATCAAAGCACTTAAAAGCATACCTATGAAATATTAAGTTTTTAATAAATGTTAACTATTAAGTTGAAAGTCTCACATGGACACTTCTGTCTGAGAAAGCTGAGAATTAAAGCTTTGCTTTAGTTCCTTCTCTCTGTGGTCTAAAGCCAAAGCCTTTTGTGCCAATGTGTAAACAGGAAAGCGCCCAAGGAATACCTCAAATAGCTGAAAGCCAGTTTGACTTGAATGGAGGCTTCAGCCAAATTTGCACCCAAGTTTCATGGATTAGTGCTAATTGTCCCACGGTGCAAGTCTAATTTTGCACATCAATAAATTACTGTTTCAGGCTCGGCGCCTGTGGCTCAAGTGACTAAGGCTCCAGCCACATACACCCAAGGTGGCAGGTTCAAATCCAGACCGGGGCCACCAAACAACAATGATGGCTGCAACCAAAAAATAGCCGGGCATTGTGGCGGGCGCCTGTGGTCCTAGCTACTCGGGAGGCTGAGGCAGGAGACTCGCTTGAACCCAGGAGTTGGAGGTTGCTGTGAGCTGTGATGCCACAGGGGGACAGCTTGAGGCTCTATCTCAAAAATAAATAAATAAACAAACAAATAAATAAATAAATAAATAATAAATTACTGCTTCACATTTTTGGTGTTGTCTTCAAAGGTGATTTAACCTATGTTATTCTAGTGGAATATCACAAGTGCAGTTTGAAAAATGGGGAGAGCATGTAAGTCTTTATCCTTAGAAAGAGAATCCACAAGACTATAAAGTGCTCAATGAAGCACTAGACTTGGTGATGTCTAACTCAGAGACGCCAAGTGCAATACTTTCAAAGTGAATAAACTCAGCCCAGGGT
The DNA here is from genome assembly GCA_963574575.1 of Galagoides demidoff. Classification (NCBI taxonomy): domain Eukaryota; kingdom Metazoa; phylum Chordata; class Mammalia; order Primates; family Galagidae; genus Galagoides; species Galagoides demidoff. The sequence goes on from CAUYQV010045388.1 coordinate 23,705, forward strand.
ACTCATTTCCCGGACCTGCTCTTTCACGCCATCCTCTTTCCCCTTCTACACCATGCTCTCCCCAGCCTTCCTATCATCGCCACCCTCTAGCTTTGGCCACTGTGTGGAAAGTAGGTTGGGAAGAGGACGGTCAAGGTTGAGAAGGAGAATGCCACATGCCAGGGCAAGTCTAAAAACCATGGACAAACAAAGCACATTCAATTTCATCTTGATACATCTCAAGAGCAAACTCCTGCAGGAGGACTGTACTTTTGCTTTGTTATGGAGCTCAGGATAGTCTACACCCATCTTAACTTTTGACTGTACAGATCTATTAGATGTCTTTAAATCACCACCGGGCTTCTCTGAGAATGCCAAATTACTGCTGCTATAGGGGCCCTAAGAGATCACGCATCCTAGTTTTTAATTTGGGAGTGGGGTAAACACGGTATTTGATAATGTGATATAAAGCTGGGATCGTGGTTAATAGTTGTATAAACACACACACAGAGGCATAAAATTGTGTGTACAATCTCAAGTTTCCTAGATCTCCTAAAGTCCATCCATGATTATCCTGATAACTTAATGGACCCAGGCTGAGATCATCTGATCTAACCAACCCAATTTTTTAAAAATTCCAAAGTACCTGAAGCCTAGAGTGAGTTCAGCATGATGACAGATGGACTGAGTGACTTGCTCAACAAAATACTTACGGCAAGTTAGGGCCCAAACCCGTATGTCCTGACTCCTAATTAAATGCTATTTCCACAGTATCTTTCCTTCCTGTCTTCCATTCTCTTGGTGATAAAACAGAATGATACTTTCTTAATATTTAGTGAAATATTTATTAAACCATTTTCACATAAATATTTGCAAATAATTCTTTCTCACAAAACTTTAATGCTTGTCATTATTTATATGATAATAGCTACCAAGATGAATTAGGAAAATAGTCTCCTTTTTTTTGCTTGCAGTGTCACTGTTATTAATCAAATAGTCTTTGGTGTACAATAATTCATAGACTGTGCCCTCAGATTGGGTTATGATAAACTCACCATAACTACTGTCTAAGTGAATTTTTTAGGAACACTGACAATGTTGTGAAAATTATTCTAATTTTAGTCTTATCTTTATTCAGACAAGTCTAGTCCTTGGGGGAAAAAAAAATGGGATGGAGACATGGTTTGGGACTTTGGGGAGTTTGGTGTTTGGTTTTCCCAGATGCCCCAATTTAAACTAACTCACACTTTCCGGCTGGCTATCACTCAAACGGAGTTGACTTTGCTACTGCTTTCCCAGATCCTTCTAAAAACTAAAGGATTTCCTTCTGGCATTTTAATCAGTGATTAACTACTCCCTTCTTTTTCCTGCTGAGCTAACTAAAAGATCCATATGCTGGGTGTTCTAGGAAATTTGTTAGGCTGTAGATCACAGCCATGGTGCAAGACATGATGTGTCTCAAGGGAACTAAAGAAGCCATAAGGAATGTAAAAAGTCACCGGGTTAAAGCCACATTAGGACAGCTGTTACATTAATGAGGGCCCTGCTTGGAGAGGAGGTCACTGTATAGAAAAATATGAACCTCTCTTTATTGGTTTGATCCCATGTCCTCTGAAAGTTAATGGGCCATTCTTGTTATCCTTTGGTATTCATTGAGCCAGATGAGAATGGTGGGTTCTGTACATGGGCTTGAAATTTATTCTATCCTCACTCTTGTTTTTGACAGAGGCAGCAATGAAACAGAGCAACATGGAACACTCTGCAGGTTTTCATCACCTTCCTTGTCTGATCTCCTTAAAATAAATGTTTATGTTTTGAGGCACATTCAGTGTAGAGCTGATATTCGACCTATCTTGTGAACAGATTCAGGCAGCACCTGTGTCTCAGTGGGTAGGGTGCCGGACCCATATACTGAGGGTGGTGGGTTTGAACCCCACCCCAGACAAACTGCAACAAAAAAATAGCCGGGCATTGTGGCAGGCGCCTGTAGTCCCAGATACTTGGGTGGGAGGCTGAGGCAAGAGAATCGCCTAAGCCCAAGAGATGAGCTTGCTGGGAGCTGTGATGCCACAGCACTGTACCAAGGGTGACAAAGTGAGACTCTGTCTCTAAAAAAAAATAAAAGAACAGATCCAGCATGTGGTGCTGGCCAGCCACAGGGTGCAGGGATCCTGGAATATTCGGGACACTCAAGGGAAGAGTGTCATCAGCCCTCACTTCACATTCAAACCAGGTGATCACAGAACTAGAACAAACAATAGGAGCAGCACCTGTGGCTTAAAGGAGCAGGGTACCAGCCCCATATGCCTCATGTGGTGGGTTCAAACCCAGCCCTGGCAAAAAAAAAAAAAAAAAAAAAAAAAAGATTTGACATGTACATTATTATATCATTGTTATGCATAATACTACACTATAGTATTAGAATATTATGGAATTCCTCTGTCCATGTCATTGGCATAGAGGGAGTTCCTCAGTACTCCACAGGACAGAAGAGAGTTCCATTAACCATGAGTCATGATAATATATTAACGTATGTATACATTATATTATAAATATATTAGGATATTTTTAACATTAACATTAATACATGTCGTATCATTACTTATAACAATGATTATATATTCCCATGCATTTCATATGCAATATACACACTTATATATTATGTATGTATGTAATACTAATCACATTTTTAATAATATATTATCACTATATGATATTCAATATATATGTAATAATATGTATATTGTTAATATAGTACTGTTTGTAAATATTGATAATGTAATGTTATAAATATTATAAATGTTAATAATGTATGGATATGGCAATGCTAACACAGCATCATGACTTGTGGCTAATAGAAGTCATTTCCGTGCTGTGTGGTGAGAGGAACACTCTGTATCCCAGTGACATGGGTTCAATAGCTCCAACTTGAACACTTCAGCCCTGTGAACCTTGGTGCCCCTGTGTCTTCCCGTCATTCACCCTCCTACTCTCCTCAGTTTGCACAACATTTGCCTACACTGTGCCTCTGAATACCTTTCATCACCGTGTCCTTCTTGCCGTTCCCACCATCACTGCCTATTTCACACCACAGCCCCCAGTGCCTGTCACATCCAGGGTGAGCTCACTGGCCTGAAACCCCGGGCCCCCAGCCGTCCACAGGATGACCTCAGCCTCGCTATCAAACCGCATCGCTTCCACTACCCTCCCATTCCTTACGCCCCACCCAAACAGGACTATTCACTGTTCTCACTTAGAGTAAAAACAAAAGGTCATCTTATACATAACACATGTACTCCCATCTCTCTGCGCCTTCCCTCATCTGACTCCCTATCCCTAGAACATGGTCCTCACCTACTTTGTCCAGGGAATGTCTATCTTGCCTAGAAAGTCCGTCTTACATCCACCCTCTTCATGGGCCTTTCTTACTGACTTCAAGATCTCACCTTTTCCTCTTTTCACTCCCACTACATTTTTTTCTCTCTCTTTTGGCACTTATATCAGCTTGGCTTCAAAATTATTTGTAGGTTTACTTTATTACCCCATTAGACTACAGCACCTTCAAAGAACAGTCTTTATTCATCTTAGCATTCCTTGATTTTCCTATATTATGATCATATGGAAAGTTAAATAAAACCATCTTTCTGAGTAGGCTCTGTAGCCTGGGAGAGGCTATCTCTATAAAATTCTGTAACAGGAGAGTTAATTCACTGCATGTGTGAAAGTGTTGATCTTGGCCAGGCTCAGTGGCTGATGTCTGTAATGCCAGCACTCAGGGAAGCCGAGGTGGGTGGATTGCCTGAGCTCAGGAGATTGAGACCAGCCTGAGCAAGAGAAAGACCCCATCTCTACTAAAAATAGAAAGACTAGCTGGGCATTGTGGCAGGAGCATATAGTCCCAGCTACTTGGGAGGTTGAGAAAAGAGGGTGACTCAGGCCCAAACCTTTGAGGTTGCTGTGAGCTATGACATCATATCACTTTGCCCAGGGCAACAGAGTAAGACTCTGCCTCAAAAAGAAAAGAAGGAAAAAAAGTGTTCTAGGGACCATGTCAAGTGACTAGGCTGAGTCCCCAGGTGACTTTGAGTGTGAAGGTCAAGTTTCTAGGAATAACACAGAACATTTCCAGATAAGGTGAGAACTTCTCAGGCAGCAAGGAGTTCCAGGGTACCCCCAAACACCTGTGATCTTTCAAATAGTGCTTTACTACCTTCAGGGAGAACTTTACCATTTATGATGACAACATACACTCAACAGAAACACAGTACATCTAAGTGACCTTTCCAAAAGGTTCTGGGTATATCAAAGTTCAAAAAGTAATTCAATAGTATAATTACTTGAAATGTTTCCAGACTATACAATTCTTAAGCAAGGAATTTTACCTTGTGCACCCTTGAACATTTTCATAATTGTACAGCCACAGAGATGAAGTGTGTGGCATCCAATGATCTCTATACTAACTATGCAGCTATGCCACCTTGAGAGGTTACCTAAATAATCTGAGTCTCAGTTTCCTCATCTATAAATTGGGAAGAGTAATTACAATACCAACCTATGGTTTTAATGATAACTAAAAGGGTTAATTGATGTAAAGCACTTAAAATAGTTCCTGGCAGCCAGGCATGGTGGCACACACGTGTTACCCTAGCACTCTCAGAGGTCAAGGCAGGAGGATCACTTGAGCACAGGAGTTTGAGGTCAGCTTGAGCAAGAGCAAGACCTGTCTCTACAAAAATTAGAAAATGAGCTAGGTGTGGTGGTGCACACCTATAGTACCAGCTACTCTAGAGGCTGAGGTGGGAAGATTGCTTGGGCACAGGAGTTTGAGGTTGCAGTCGCTATAATAACAGCCACACAAAAGAACAAGACTGCCTCAAAAAATAAAAATAAAATAAAATAAAGTAAAATAAAATGCCAGGCACAGTGGCTCACACCTGTAATACTAGCACTCTGGGAGGTGAAGGTGGGTGGATTGCCTGAGCTCACAAGTTTGAGACCAGCCTGAGTCAGAGGGAGACCTCATCTCTAAAAATAGCGGGTGTTGTGGTGGGCACCTGTAGTCCCAGCTACTTGGGAGGCTGAGATAAGAGAATTGCTTGAGCCCGAGAGTTTGAGGTTGCTGTGAGCTATGATGCCATGGCACTCCACCCAGGGTGACAAAGTGAGACTGCCTCAAAAAATAAAATAAAATAAAAAATAAAAGCGCCTAGTACAGAGTAACTGCTCAAAATTTGTTTGCTATTATTTGTACGTTACCCCCAAAGTCACACAATAAGGCACACAATGAAGACTCAAAATGATGAGTAACATGAATGAACACACCTCTGGGTATCACAGATAATATCATCATATTCTCTTAGAATAATAACCACAGCCTAAAAATATGTATGCACATTAAAGGGCCATTCCTCATATATTTATTTTCTTGTTTTAAATATGTTTTAGGCGAGACAATACCATCTGTCTCCCAGCTGGATTTAAGTAGGACGTGCCAGTTTGGACATGGGTACCTGTACTCGGGCCTCAGTAAGCTTCGCCCTCTGCGCCAGTTCCTCTCGGGTATAAATATCAGGGTAATGGGTTCTCTCAAAAGCACGTTCTAGTTCCTCAAGCTGCTCTGCAGTGAAGGTGGTTCGGCTTCTGCGCTGTTTTCTCTTCAGTGGTAAATCCGGTTCAGAGTCAATGTCAGAGCCTTCGTCTGATTGTGGTGCTGAGGCTAAAAGCACAGGAGGGAAAAAAGGTGATTTGAATAAAAAAGTAAAATATCATACAAATGCAAACAATGTAACTAATCATAGGGACCCTCCATTGGGTCTGAAATAATAAAAAAAATTAAAAACAAAATAAAATAAATGTGGATCAAAAAGGCAAGTCTAACCAAGCCATAATAATCTCAACCCTAGTGTATAGTACATTCCCAAGGTCTTCCCATAGGCACCAAGCCTCTCAGGCAGTGCTACGTTATTAGGTGATATTTAATCTCTTCCCCTACCCTGCCTCCCCGCCCCTGAAGCAGAAATAATTGTTCTTGGCATCTGTCAGTACAGGCTGATTATGATCTCACTGGGGAAACAGGGACAGGCCTTATTCCATTTTTATGGCCCTGTACTTAACCACTTAATGGGTGCTCCACTCATGTCCAGTAGAGGAATCACATTTAATTTCATTCCTGATACATTTTCAGCAGCCTTACACTGGGAAATCTGTTAACAAATGTGATTTAAAAAAAAAAAAATCCAAAATTGACTTCGTATCTAAATAGCCAGTAATAGTAAACTATCACATGATTCTTCTGTAGATTGACTCTACTGTTCCTATAAGAAAAATCACGGGTAAATTTAGTATCTTATTACCAGATATGGGGAAATGCTTTAAGAAGAATCTATGTACTATTAATACATATAAATCTCAAGAACTGGCCCCAGAAGAAGCAGGCATCCTCTAACAAACTGTCTCTAAAGTGAAGTTGAGAGTCTGGGTCTCTACTGAACGGGTGAGCAGCTGCCTGGGACAGCTGCTTAATTTGAGGAGCCTGGTGCAGAAAGAAAATATGAGGCTCCTTGTTTAAGAATTATTATAAATTACTAGATAAGAGAACATTAACTCAAGCTCAATGCCCCTGAAGCCAGCCCTTCTGCGGCCCTCTCCCTACAAAGCCCGTATTTGCCTGTATTCGCATGGGGAAGTGGCCTTCCATTGTCAGCATACAGGTACCTAAGAAAGAAAGGGGGAGCTGGGAAATCAGGAAGGACTTTCACTAATGATACAATATGGCGTCTACTCCCATGAAGACAGAGTCCTTATAAAAAGAAGCTGTGGGCACGAGTGGCACCATTTCCAGGCCCATTTGATGGGGGCAGGATGGAGTGAGCATTCTCCCTCTTTCTGCTGGGGCTTCCACAGAGAGTGAATTGCAGCAGTGATAGAGCACCTGGTGGCCTATGGAGAGTTCTTTGGTTTGAGGGTGCATCAGAGCAGGGCTCAGGACAGGACTGCCGCGGACATTGAGGCAGGGAGCAGAGGGCCCTCACCAGGCTAGCAGACCAAAGACCCTGAGCCTGGAGGAGAAGCCTGGCCCTTGAGCACATGCCTGAGGATCTTCTAGATAAGGGGTTGAGGGATGCAGTCAGCAATGGCAAGGTGAAAACATAAGACTATTAATGTCAATGTTAAGGTAATTCACTTGCACCCTCAGGGTATCAGGATTTGGGGAAACACAGGTGGCGCTAGAAGCAATGAGAAAATGTTTGTGTCCCATACTTTTATTTTGTCTTATTTTATTTTACACCAGTAAAATTTTGCCCCATACTTCTAATTTTCTTTGACCTTAAGTTCAAACTTAACTCTGCCCTACAGAAATCTAAAATTTCACTCTATTTCAGTATAAATTATAAACTTCCCAGAAGGATGTACATCCAAAATAAATTTATAAATGTGACTTTAAGTTTTCTAATGTTGGGCGGCACCTGTGGCTCAAAAGGGTAGGGTGCTGGCCCCATATGCCGGAGGTAGTGGGTTCAAACCCAGCCCCAGCCAGAAAAAAAAAAAAATAGCAGTTAAGTTTTCTAATGTTTCAATACTTTTAAATTTTACTGACATTTAAACACTGTGAAAACAAGAGGCAATAGAGTGAATTAATAATATACATGACAAATTAAAGAAAATATACCTGAAAACAAATACTTATAGATAAAAGTAAAAGAGAATTACAACATATAATTGATCTACGGTGTATTAGATATTATAGTTTGTTTTTTAATTGTCATCTAATGTAATATTAAATGGCTTCACTTAATATAAATCTTATTTTAGGATACTAGAGTGTAAACTTAAAAAGAGAAGAGACTTTAATTATGGGAATGTTTTTAAAGGACTGTTAAGATGCTAAGAAATATGCCACAAACCATAAATTTCAAAAGCCCTCAATCAACTTACATACATGTATGTTCAATAAATGTGAGCTAAGCTAAATGATCACTAATTTGTTCATAATTCTAGAATGGCGTTTCTCAATCTTTTGGAGTGTCAGAATCACCTGAGGGTTTGATAAAACAGATTATGGGCAGCCCCCCTTCCACAGTTCCCATTCGGTAGATCTAGAGTGAGCCCCAAGAATCTGCATGTCTGCCGTGTCCCCAGGTGATGGATTCCGATCCTTCTGATTCTGTGTGACACTTTGAGAACCACCCCTATGGAATATTCCAAATTAATTCTTTCCCCTCTCAAAATTTTCAAGTGTATGAAATACTTCCTGCCATAATTTACCCAAACAGTCATTTCCACATATGTATTTTAAAATTATAAATAATAAGTTCCCTAGGAAACCAATCACTAGTCCCTTAACAAGACAATAAATTTCCATAATACGTTTCTCTTTCATGCTTCCAGTTCCTGTTGTCCTGGTCTTTCTTTCCAACGTGAAAAACTCAATAACGTTTAAGAACTGACCAAAAGCTTCCCCTGCCACAGAGAACCCTAAATCTTTGCTTGCACATTCTCTTCCTATGATCCCATTAGGATAATAGTATGTGGAAATTTTCATGTTTCCTTTGGGAGTCTCAGGGGTTATTAAATTCTTCCAAGTAAAGATGATGTGCCATGCACTGTCAGGTCAATTAATCAAAAGCATCTCTGGTTTCTGAAGAAAAAGACTGGCTAGATTTACAAGCACCAGGAAGATTTTAATCCTGAGGGTCAAGACCACATTGCTTCACCCTAACAGTCAACATCCCCCAGAATCTAACTCTGTGAGCCCGAGGCCCTTCTCTGCCCCATGCCCTTCTGGAACACTGGGAACACAGTAGGTGTTCAGTAGGTACATGTTGAATGAACACAGCATGGGGCATAATTTCAGTGTTGCTCTAACACTGATTTCTTGGGCACTATTTCACATCTTCATTTTTAAAATGGGAATTTTGTTCTTAGGACACCTCCCAGCATTTATTTAGATGGGCTGCCAAAGTCCCTGAACCCTCAGCAATCATTTGGAAAGCTTTTCAAGTACACGTATTTGTACACTTGCATTTTGGGGGAGGCTAATGATTGATTTTTTCAAAGAGGATTATGATTTTTTTTTCAGATGAATAACTACCAACAGCTAGTAATTTTTGAAGACTCGGAATTTGAGGAGTTACACCTGTCAAACAATAATGCAAGTGTCCTAAAGGTAAGTGCAGGGAGGACAGAAACTTCTCATACAGCAGAAAGGCAAAAGCACCATTGGTCTTGACTTACAAAATATGAGCCATCATAGCAGGCTCTCATGATTCTTAACAACAACAAAACAAGACTCAGGATTTTTAAGAGTTCAACAAAACAACCATGACCACCAAAACATTTTTTCCAACAAACTAACAAATCACTACTTTTATTTCTAGACTATTTATTCAAAAGCACTGGAAAGGTTGCATCTAACAAGGAAAACCACCCCACACAGCATCATTTCAAAAGACATTGAGGAAATGATTCCCTTAATTCTGCTGTTGGGAAATTATGTAAGCCAACTGATAATTTATGGCAATATGAAGCCACAATCTTAAAAGTTAACTCTAACTTTTCCCCCATCTGTAAACCCCAAAGGATGTGGGCTTTAAAATATGTAAAATCAGCAACCTGAGATTAATCTACCATCTAGGAAAAGAAAATTATTTCTAAAGATGGAAACACTACTATTTCTGATATCATTCAGTAGAAATAAAATTTATTATTTGTACAAAATTTGATTCACAACAGTCACCTAAATCTGAATCATTCATTTTTTACCCAGAACAAACTTAAAATTTAGATATTTTAACAGAGCATAGGAGACCGTTTTGTTTGGCGTTTAACTAGGACAAAGTAGATACTCCATGCAAAGTATCACATAGAATCCTATATATTACACAAAAGTAAAAACAAAGCTTTCTTTCAGGCAGCTTGATAGAGGGAAATTATGTGTTTTTCTGGGCAGGACATATAATGCTATGATTTACACACTGCAAGCAATATTAACAAGAAAGTTATCTAAATGCGTTAACAAATTTTCAGGATAAAGGAACTAGATCAAAATATAATCTCTGCAATATTGCTACTGCACAGCCTTAATGGTAAGGGGAGATTTTTAAATCACACTTAAGTTGCTCACTCATAATCTACAGAAGCGTCTACAAACAAAATTTGCTTTATTATTAATCAAGTAGAGCTACTGTCCACCTCCCAATTTCGAAATCTCAGAGCAGCTCTCATAAGAAAACTCAGATCAATACATAATGCACAGCCTTCCAAATGGAAATCATGTCATTTTAAATTATATAACAATTTGCAGAATTTTCCCAGTTTGTATCGTTATCAAATGTTGAAACTTTTGACTCAATTATTGAAATAATCCAATGTGTGATTATACATGGACTTCACTCGTCACCTACCAATGTCTCTGGAGCAAACCTTTCCAAGAGGATAAGGATTCTCTCACTTCCCTATGTAACCGCATAACTCTAAAAAGTAGGTTGTTGTCCACGTCGGACAGAAAAAAGAAACTGAGACCCGGAAAGGTTGTTCAGGTCACACAGATAAGAAAACTTGGATCTGACCCCAGCCTGTCATGCTCTCTTTCTTTTAGCTTAGAGTATCCTGAATAAGCGTTCAGCTCCTTTATCACACACGCACGCTGCCCTTTTGAAGAGAAAAGAATAGCAGAAATGAACCAAAACAAGAATTCAAGTGTCAGTCATTTACCTGATGGCCATGACTGCTACCATTTATCCCAAATTTTTGAAAACTGCCCAGAATCAAATGAAACATATAGAAATTCTAGATTTGTGTCGACTTTACACACCAAATCAGTTTTCAACCAACATCAATTCAACAAATATTTATTGAACACTTTATATGTTCACAGTATAAAGCAGTAAGAAATGAGTCCATTTTACCAGGATATTAAATTTAGGAAGTCATAAATTGTCAGCCTGACCATTTGCAGTGACCACTAAGAATCATTGCAGACCACTGGTCCTTAAAATCCAGGGTCAATCTGGAACTACAATTAACCATAAGTATAAACTGATGACTCATTTTCTTTTTTAACTAAAGTTTTCTTTTTGGTGTTTTTTAAATACACTGTATATAGTGGAAAGATGTCAAATGCAGAAAAGTTCTTTTTGAACAACGTGCAGGAATGAATAGCTTGAAATACACTGAGCTATTTGTAGGGGGGGTTTTTTGGCAAAAATCCCAGAGGGATCATTGGAAAGCATCACCTCTGACCAGGTAGCTGAGTGTTTCAATTCTGTGCTTTATAAAAATGTTCATTTCATCTCTTTCTATCTCAATCTAACTTTAGATTTTAGGAGCCAAATTTCAGGTATCCCAATAATTTCACATGAAAATGGATATGGCCAGTAAAAAGAAAGGAAGGCTAGGACAGCTGTCATACCCCACAGGATTACAAACTCGTCCTTCGGAAACAAATCAAACCGGGAAGAAAAGGCAAAAGTATTACCACCAGTGGCCTAACCATGAAGTTTAATTAAAGAAGGAATTACAGAACTAGAGAGTATGTCTTTGTCCCTTAGCCCCTGGTGACCTCTTCTGTAGCCTCGGGAAATATTTCATCCTAGTTAACACTATTATACATAAAACCTTGCCTCAATTTTATAGGGATTTAGTCATGTGGAATTCTGTAATTATTGGTTTCCAGACAAATATAATTCAGAGATGGGCGACAGGGAAAAAAATGGAGAAACAAAATCATTCACAAGCATGAATTTGGCACATTGTCTCTCTTCCCAGCAAGACCTTTCATTTGAATAATTAAAGAATCAAAACATGACAACCATTTAAACTCTATGTTTGCCCTAGATATAACACAATGCGATTTACAGGCACGAGGGGGGGCGGGGAATCTCTGGAGGCTGAACTTCCTCGTCATCCTTCGTTCTTTACCGTCAGATGGCCTCATGCCTAACTCCACTGTTCTTCTCCCCTGTTTTAATCTTTCTCGTCGGCATTTTAACTCCAAACTGTGTCTTGCTGATAAAAGAACAAGATAAAAATAAGAATCCTTCCCAAGAGCGCCACGAAGTCATTTGATACTGAGTCTGGCCATTTGAAGGTATTTCATAAGGATCTATTTCACAAGGTCTTGAAGGGTCCGCTCAGAGTTCCATGCCCCTCCTTGACTGACTGCAGAGTGCCTCCTGTGTTTGTGAGTTTGGCCAGTCGACATGAAGGCTACAGTGGGACAACTAGCGGCTTTCTGATCTGAAGTAGCCCTTTACACTGAGAAAGATGTGAGTGACCTCTCTCGTGTTTGCTCGGGTGAAAGTCAGGAGGAGTGAAGCAAGACTGATATTCCCTCCCAGACCCAGAGTAAATGACAAATGACATTTTCCCTTTGTGATCTTTGGGATTTTTGTTGACTTATTTGGAGGCTTTTGTTGGATCCCAAGAAATGGCCTGTGGCTGCAGCCTATTCTAGCGATTTCCACGCTCCATCTGTGGAATCCATCAGCGGGGCATTTACCCTCATTCAGGGTTCTGACACCTGCCTGGCAGGGCGCAGGAGACACAAAGGAAGCCGAGTGGATGAGAAAGGGGAGGTGGGGGTGGGCTGTTTTTCAGAGAAGGGAGGAGGGGGGAAGTTGAAATGGATGCCCAGTAGGGGTTAATCCAAGCCAGTTGAGAGACTTTAGCACCTGGAAGCTTCTCTTTCACATTAATTCACAAGCTAAGAAGTAATCGGCAACGTTATTTTTTAAGTGTTTTGAAATCATATATATGTCAAGTAAAATAAAAAAAAAAAAGAGAGCGAGCGAGATACTGCTGAAAGGAACAAACCAAAGGTTTACAGTAAAATCCTACGGTGCAGCTAGCAATTGTGTGTAACCTAACAAAGAATCAAGCAATAAATTGAACTTTCCAGAGTTCTTAACCCAGAACCACGATTGGAATCATTGTTATTTTGTTAATTGATAAAATAGGAGAGAGAGTTTGGATCTACTCAGAGATCTAAGGGAGTCTTGTTTTCATTTTATTCTCTCTACAATTTCTCCCCCAAATGTGTCAATGAAAGACTCTTTGCAAGTGAAAAAAAGGACGAATTTTGGCAAAGATAGGCTGTGCTTTCCCGAGGAAAGGTTCTTTCGAGACCACTGAATCTAATTAAGACCCTCTAGCCAGTTACCTACTCTTATTCCTGCCGGGCAGTCTCCCAGTTTTTGGCCAGAGAAACGTAATGCTATTCTCCTCCCTTCCCAATCCAAGCCCTTCCCTCGGAAGCTGCCGTCTCACAGCACGAGGTCATTAGAAGGAAAATAAGCTCCTGCCAGGTTGGGGCTAATCAAAATAGCACAAATAAACCCTGACACTCAACAACTCCCCGAGTGCCGGCTGCCCTGGGAGGCAAGTACAGATTGGTTATGAATATGGCCGGCCGCAGGGGGCAGTCCAGGAGGGCCGGCTGTGTGCTCCATCGCCCTGGAGTTATGATAAACGCACAACATGGACAGTTTGGGTGTTTATTTTAGATAAGGGCTGACAAGCAGAGGCTTGCAGAATGGCCAGGCTGCCTCAGAGGTGCTGAGTTGCGCAGCCCCAAAGATTCTTGCATCTTAAGATTCTGGGAACTCTGAGTTTCAGGTGCATGCCAGATTTCTATCTCCACTTCCTTGGGTAAAATTTCTCTGGACGGAGTTCTCCCACAACAGCCACCACCTGACTATTAGTCATTTAAAAGGCCTCCTTTGTAACAACACAACAAGAAAGAAAGGCTTTCTTCTTATTTCTTCTTTATTCATTCAGGCAGCCCCGCTAATGCTTATTTTTAGTAGCTGCATTTGCTGGTATCTTTAAGTAAAAACATGCTTGTGCTTTTCTCATCCACTGGTATCAGCAACATTTTGCTTAAAGGAGCTCCAAAATACCAACCAAACTGTACCTATTTAAGCATCTGCTTTCAAAAGTTTAACATGAAGGAAGAATCTGTTGCTGGCTTAATAACGCCGACACTGACCCAAATTAACCCAGTGTCTTCTGAAACCCCTTATTTTGAAGATCACGTGATTCCTTTTACACCATGAATATCCCCCATCAACAAGTGTATCACCCTTCCCTAAAAAAATGACTATTTACAATCTTTTTAAATTGCTTTTTAAAACTCCTTGGTAAATAACCGTCACCAAAATATTCCAAAAAAAAAAGGCTAAAGCCCTCAGAAAATGTGCTGCTATTCAATTAGGAAAACTGATTAGTTAACTAATTAATCTGCTAACAGCTTTCTAAGAATAGTCTCCCATGATCAGAACTTTCTCCCTCAAGAGCTTAAAAGTCAGTCATAATTAAAATTAAGAGCCGGGGCTGCTATTCATAGCAAGGCTCAGTTCGAGTTTCCTGGGACTGGATTGCAAGGAGCAAAGAAAGGTAATCTGCACGCTGAAGGGGACAGGAAAACAGTAGTTCTCTGAAAGGAAAAGGGCCAAGTGACTTTTATTTACAATTGCCAAGAGAGAAGCCATTATTGACCATATGTGCCACAATTGCCCTCTTATCACAGGCTGGCCATCATGTCCTTTGGGAGCTGTTAATGAACTGGGTAATTGAGCTGCTGACATGTGTTACCAAAACAAAACAATAGGAAGAAGAGACAAATGAACATTTTATTTGCCAATCAGAGTAGGTTCAGCTTTTCACAGAGCTCGGGCTAAGTAACTGACTGAATACATAAAACAGTGCGTTGAAAGCAAGCAGATGCAGACACAATAATAGTTAACTGACAGCTTATGGCCCATCTGTGCTTAACATTTTGTTAAAGAAATTACTTGACTTGCTAAAGAGACAAATCATACAGCTGCCCCGAGTGCTGCATTATAAGAGATAAATCATTAGCTAAACTGTTTCATGCTTAAAATGACAATGCTTATTAACAGTTACGTGGGGACATTTTGTCAGCACAGCTTGACACAGTTACTCCTTACTAAAAATGTGAGGACTCAGACATTCAGTAGAATTTGGTTAGGGGAAAAAGAACTGCAAACACTTTAAAAGAACAATAGGTACTTTCAATCTCGCACAAATATGCATTTCTGAGATGTCATAAATGAAAAAAGTGAACCCCATGAAATAAAACATAAGATAACGTTCCTCGTAGTAATTCCATACCTTTCTTCCATTTACATTCTTATTTATTCAAAACTGCAGCGTGTTAGAAATGCTCCAGTTGATTACGACCAATGCCATCAATGGTAGAACAGAAATTAAGTAGAGTATAGCAATTTTTTTTAGCCACTTCACTTTTCCATACATACTCACCTTCTTTCTTTGGAAAAATATTTCTTTAACAGGGGAAGAAAAAAATAAAACAGGAGGACTAGTTTTGTGATGGGGTGTAGGTGACATTTTTGTTACTGCATCTGAATTGAAACCACTTTTTTTATGAACATGGACACTTCAGCCATTGCATATAGAACAACTTACCTCTGAAACCATGTCTAGGTAAACTGGTTAATGAGAGGCAGAATGTGGATCTCTCAAAGACCTTCGTGTTGTATAGTTCCTTTACCACTATGGGCAAAATTAATAACACTAATAATGACATTAAAAAGCAGCTATTTGTTAACTTGATGGCAGCTTGTTATCCATCCACTGTTTCTTGCTCAGTTTTTCATGAACATTTTTTTTTTTTTTTGAGACAGTCTCATTATGTCACCCTCTGTAGAGTGCAGTAACTCACAGCTCACATCAACCTCCAACTCTTGGGCTTAAGCAATTCTCTTGCCTCAGCCTCCCAAGTAGCTGGGACTACAGGCACCTGCTACAATGCCTGGCTATTTTTCTATTGCAATTGTCATGGTTGCTTAGGTGGCCCAGGCTGGGTTTGAACTCGTCATCCTCAACGTATATGGCTAGTGCCATGACCACTGTGCTACGGACACTGAGTCACATTTTCTTTCCTCTTTACCAAAACCCTCTTTGGAGGGCTATTGTCGTATCCATCTGACAGATGAGCAAAAATGAGGTCTAGAGTGAGGTAAACTGGTGGATTCATGAGAGCTCCAAGGTGCCATCCTAATATAAAATCTTCTCAGTATTTGACGAATAAGACTGACGAGGACTGAAAAAAAAATTGTCACCAATATCCCTACATGTTTTTTCTTCCTCATCTGCAGAGCCAAGACTCAGATATCACAGTCAACACTATAAATTAGTTGTGAAAACATGAGCATGAAAGGCTCATAATATCTTCAGTGGTGGTTGTGTAGGTAAAAATTATGTACAGTTACTAAGAAAAAAAACTGGCTATGAAACCTAAACCTTAGTTATATTTACAGAGCTTTAAATAAGACACAATGGGTTCAATAAAGCTCCTGACATAACTGGCAAGGACAAAGAACTCCTTTGCCTTCACCTTGATCTTCATGTTTTCTATTGTGTGCATATGTTGTTTTAAAGTCAACAAATAAACGAAGTCGCCATATGTAAAAGAGGTAACAAGGTACACAGAAATCCTTTCAGGGGGTCGAAAACAAAAGAATTCTTCTGCCATCCTTATTAAGTGGAGACTAGCAAACCTAACGGCCTTATCCTCAACTACATTTTGCCTGGATTAGCACCACACGAGATGTTTGGAAAAGAGAAGAAAGGCAGATTTAAGAAGAAACTTAAATACTATACTTTTCATGCCAGAAACCTATGTAAAGAGGTAAGAAGACAAGTGACGAAGAGAACTGAAATATCAGGGCAAAGCATTTAGAAAATTGCAGAACCACTGGAAGAAACTCCCGCTGGAGAGAGCAAGTGGAGTTACCCCAGATCATACATCATTCTACATACGTTTATCAAATGCCTAAGAGGTGATGGATATGATCCTTGAAACTAAGGATGCAAATATAAGTACTATAATATGGAACCAACCCTCAAAAATTAAAACTTCTACTCCAGTGCTCTTTCCACCAAGGCAAAGGAAAGTGTCAGTATACAAAGGAATTCATCTAGCCGTGCCCTGTAGCGACAGAAAGATTATATAGCCTCTGAAGGCTGAAAAACCCAGATGCGCTATTTACTAAATAACAGAACCATAGATTCTGTGAGCCTATGATCTTTAATACAGAGATCAAAATAACACATAAATGCCTCTAACTGACACTTCCCATATGGCATTTCGAGATTGTTTCTTTGCTTCCCATCTTCTCTCCAATTCTGTAAGGAAGAAAAAAGAGGCGACCGAGGAAGCTTATTTTGAAAATCCAAATCTTATCTGGGTCAATTATTGCTTGTTGGAAGATAGAAAGAGGTGAGAACTGAGCATAAATGAAAGAGGAAACTCTTTTCCTGGAGGCAATGTAGAAGGCTGAGCTTAATTCTCACTGGCAAACGAATTAGTAGCCACATCCAGGTCATCCTCAGAAATCCTGCATGGAATCCCCACTGTGTGAGAAATACTTCCCTAGAGGCTGAGGAGAAGGGGATAAAGAGTAAGAAGAGAGAATAATTCCTCCCCCTCCTCTTGCAAAAGGATGAGACTCCTGTCTATATTACTGGAAGGTGGCCTTTCAGATCAGTGTCACAGTCCGCCAAAAGGACCCTGGGAGGAATTGGCAAATCAGTCAGAAGCACTAAATAGAGGAGGTGAGTGATTGGTCGCCAGCCTAGGGACAGCTGCTTCTTGAAATTTTGTCTTCTCTTTTTGTCTAAGCAACAGTTGCCATTCAACTGAGGGGAGGTGATACCAAAGATTTGAGCAAAGGATGCTCCATGTCACCGTGGCATGCCCTACAATTTAGGAGACAGGCCAAACTATTTGGAATACCCACATGGCCACTTCTCAGATTATTAACTCTCTGAGCCAGTTTCCTCCTCAGAAAAATAGTGGAGTTTTTGTTTGTTTTGTTTTAAGACAGAGTCTCATTTGTCACCCTTGGTAGAGTGCTGTGGCACCATAGCTAACAACAACCTCAAACTCTTGGGTTCAAGCAATTCTTGTGCCTCAGCCTCTCCAGCAGCTGGGACTACAGGTGCCTGCCACAATACCTGGCTATTTTGAGAGAGGAGTCTCACTCTTGCTCAGGCTGGTTTCAAACCTGTGAACTCAAGCAAACCACCTGCCTCGGCCTTCCAGAGTGCTAGGATTATAGGCATGAGTCACTGTGCCCCGCCTAGCAAAATAGTGTTTAAATACCTGCTTCAAAGGCTGTTTTTAAAGACATAAGATACTTTTCAAAACTTAGCACAATTCCAGACACACTCTGCTCCCCTTCCCCTTCTTGTTAACCATCCCTGCTGAAAAACCCAGATGCACTATTTTCTCATAGCATGAGAAAAATATTCTCTATATTCTAAGACTGAGAGAGAGAAACAACCGCCAAAACTCTAAAGATATTTGCAGCAGTTCTAGAATTTGTGAAATAAGAGCACCTTCCAATATCCCATCCGCTTCCAATTCTGAAGATCCTGCCCGTGACCAACCACTATGTACATCCACCAAAACTAGATTTTAAACTCTTGCTATTTACCTAATTCCCTTAAATACAAGATGGTGGCTCAGAGCCTGTAGCTCAGCACACCTGCCACACACACTGGGGCTGGCGGGTTGAGACCCGGCCAGGGCCCGCCAAACAGCAATGACAACTACAACAACAGCAACAACAAAATAGCCAGGCATTGTGGCAGGTGCCCATAGTCCAGCTACTTGGGAGGCTGAGGCAAGAGAATTGCTTAAGTCCAAGAGTTTGAGGTTGCTATGAGCTGTGATTTCATAGCACTCTACTGAGGGCAACATAATAAGACTCTGTCACAAAAAAAAAAAAAAAAGAAAAGAAAAAGAAATACAAAATGGTGGGCAGGGTTACTTGACTCCACCTGGCCCAGGACATGTGTCTGTACTGTGGGATTAAAAATTGGAACAGGAATGAAAGCAAATAAATTCTGTGCTTCCAAATAACTCAGAGCATAACCAATCAGGTAACCATTCTAAAAGAAATCAAACTTGTGTTCTCTCCTTTATGTCAATGTTCATTTTGGTTTCTATGAGGGGGAACTTTGAATATGTTTGCTTGGAGGCAAATTCTTATCTTCTTTATATCCACTGATATGGTTCTGTACAGGCAAAATGAAGTATGTTTTTTAGCAATTCACTATCTGATCATTTGTATTAAAATCCCCAGCCAATGTGAACAGGACAGGTGTCCGACATCAGAACAAAGCCCCCGGTATTTCTTCAGTAGCAGACTTCTGTGTGAATTACTGGGCATGTGCCTTTCCTCACCACATTGTCACCTCAGGAACATTTTTTCAGAACTGGAGAGAAATAAATAAGGAAGTGCTAGATTAAGGGAGGGGAGGAGAAAAAGGAGGAAAGGGGGGAAAAGAAAAGAAGAGAAAAAGGTCAACTTTCCTTTCTAGAAAAAAGAGTAAAAGGCAATAGGCAGTTTAGGTGTCAGTGCATTGACTACAGTCACTCCTTTCTCCAAAAACCTCTGATGACACGTCTTTTGAATTAGGAAAGCTTGCTCTGAGAAGCTAGAGCTGAGAGTCTGAACATGTGTCCTGATCCCAGACAGCTTTATATAAATTAAAGGCCTCTCCTGCTCTCCTGGGTAAACACCAAAAGCAGAGTCTCCCCCCCAACCTTTCCTTATTCCAGCCAGTGACTTTACTTGGAAATCATGACATCAACATGTCAAGAGAGATGCCAACATTTAAAGATGCTATTGACGATTCAACTTAAATTCAAGCCCATTCTTCCCCTGCCCCCCGAGACAGAGTCTAACTTTGTTGCCCTTAGTAGAGTGCCATGGCATCATAGCTCATAGCAACCTCAAACTCTTGGGCTCAAGTAATTCTCTTGCCTTAGCTCCCAAGAAGCAGGGACTACAGGTGCCTGCCCCAATGCCCCGCTATTCTTTTTTTTAGAGACAGGGTCTCGCCCTGGCTCAGGCTGGTCTCGAACCCGTGAGCTCAGGCAATCCACCCACCTTGGCCTCCCATATTGAGGATTACAGGTGTAAGCCACCACGCCCAGCTATCAACCTATTTTTTATTCAGGTTGCAATTAAGTAGAAGGGAGCTCTTAAAATGTTTTATTCTTTCTGATGAAAGAAGCTAGAGCAGGACAAGGATGTGAATGCCTGAGTTTAAGCCTATACATAGAGTAGATATTGATGTTCCACATTGTGTTATCAAATCAGCACATTGTGCCCCATAAATGCAATCACGTACACAGTTATGATTTAATTAAAAAAATAAATTAAAAAGAGAGAGTAGAGAAGAAAACCAAGAAAGGCATAAGAAGTCAACATCTCAGGCAATTAGCAATGTAATTAAATTGCAGAGGGAAAAATACGGAATAGAAGGACTCTACTAAGCAAAATCAGGTATTTTGACCTGTTCCCAGTTGTACCCTCACATTAATCTGAAATAAATTTATTCAAAAAAAACAAGGAACATATCATTATTTCAATTTTTTTCTACTATTTGCTAGAGATGTTCATGTTTTCTGCTAAACATGCTGCTTAACATAGAATTTTAAAAACTGGAAATCAGCTCCGTACCTGTAGCTCAATGGATAGGGCGCTGGCCACATACACCAGGGCTGGTGGGTTTGAACCTGGACAGCGCCTACTAAACAACAATGACAACTACAAAATAATAAGAATAATAATAATAATAGCTGGGCATTGTGGCAGGTACCTGGAGTCCCAGCTACTTGGGAGGCTGAGGCAAGAAAATCGCTTAAGCCCAAGAGTTTGAGGTTGCTCTGAGCTGGGACACCACAGTACTCTACCAAGGGTGACATAGTGAGATTCTGTCTCAAAAATAATTAATTAATTAATTAACACTGGAAACCACTTTATAGATCAACAGACAATTATACATTCAAAAAGCCAAAAAAGCAAGCACTGAGTTCCAGGTGGATGAAATGATATATCCGTGAACACCCAGTTTGTTAGTGGCAGAGTTAAATCTCAAACCTAGATCTTTAAATTGGGAAGTCTGGCTCTTTCCACGTTATCACATCATCAACTCATCATTTTCTGTGGATCTGTGGGTGAATTGACTTCGATTTTCCAATCAGCTATGGTAGCTAAAGTCCTTTTCTCAGAGACTGACCCACTGAATCTGAAAATTACTGGAATGAGGTAAAGCCCTTTGGACACAAGATTGGGCCCAAAGAGGGGAAATAAAATTTTTTTTAGCATCTCAACCATTTTATTTACATCTGAGCATTATATATACTATTTTTATTTCTGGTATATGCATATATATATGATATATGTATATGTGTTTTAGAGAGACAGGGTCTTGCTCTATCACCTGGACAGAATCATGGCTCACTACATCCTCAAAAGCCTACCCCAGTGACCCTCCCACCTCAGCCTCCTGAGTAGCTAGGACTACAGGCACTTGCCACTATACCAACTAATTTTTTTTTTTTAAGACATGGAGTCTTAAATTAGTCTTGAAGTACTGGCCTTAAGCAACCCTCCTACCTTGGCTTCCCAAAGTGATGGGATTAAAGGCATAAGCCCCACATTCAACCTGATTTTTAAAGCTCTATACTTCATTATATCTTCATGAGGACTTCATGAGGTAAACATTCTTATCTTTTTATTTTTAAAATGAAGTTGAGGGTGGTGCCTGTGGCTCAAAGGAGTAGGGCACCGGCCCCATATGCCGGAGGTGGTGGGTTCAAACCCAGCCCTGGCCAAAAACTCCAAAATATAAATAAAATGAAGTTGATAAAAGAACTTGCCCAAAGTCTCAGCAAGTCAGTTAGATGTCAGAACTACAAAGGTAATCACCACTCTTCTAAATATGCTTTAAAATGTCTTCTGGATCATCTGTTGCTTTGTATCACTCACAGATGTTTTCACTCCAATGACCTATATATTCAAATACTGAGCATTAATAACTAAATTTTATAAGAAATAATGATTAATGTATTTAAGCTTTAAAATGAAAAAAATCTAGTGATTAAGGTGAAATTGAGCATGCACACAAAAACCTGCTAAAAATTCGCTTAGTAGAATTTATAAAGTTTTCACTGGACAGAGACAGACCTACTTCCCAGAATCTCATGTGCTTGCCCAAATGGACTAAGAATTGGTCCTATCTTGCCTTTCTCACCCTAACTCACTATCTGATTTACCTAGAATGCCTTTCTGTCCATCTTTACATAGTGTCACCCATTGGTCTCAAAACCCAGTTCCACAAAGCCTTCGCTGAACCCCCATCCACACATGGCCCTCGCTTCTTGGCTCTGCAAGAGCAGGTCACACTTTCCCTACATTCAGCACCTTCCCTTCATAATCAAACTATTGACTAAAACTTAGAGGTCTACTTGTGTTGTAAGCACACTTATTTCTCTGATTGACTACTTCCTTAAATTTGCATAAATTTTGCTGTGTGTTCCCGTGGTGCTTTTTCATTTTAAAAGGTCAAAGATTCAGAGGTCAGCAAAGCAGATGAATCTAGCAAATACAAATGCAAACACTGCCCTACTAAAAGCAGGTTTTGAGGGAGCTTAGTTCTTTGCTTACCAGTTCAGTAGTTTTGCGAGTGAAAAATTAGATGCCTCTCTAAGAGAAATCCCTTAGTGTGGTGAAGGGTAGTGTTTATTTTGACTACCACAATGCTGAAAAATTCACCAAGAAAAAGGAGAAACTTCCTGATAGTGTCATATGGTCTTATCACAAAACAAGAAAAGTAATTGAGGAGCATATGGACCATTCTGCATCAATTTTTCCTAGGATTCAAGTTAATTTTAGAGGCATTCGTAGGTCATAAAGAGATCCTTTCTTGCATGAACAGAACCTTCTCCCAAGAAGACAGATGAATGGCCAACAAAGACAGGAAAAAATGCTTATCATCTCTAATCATCAGAGAAATGAAAATCAAAACCACCTTACGATACCACCTAACACCAGTGAGACCAGCCCACATCACAAAGTCCTAAAACTGCAGATGCGAGGATGGATTTGGAGAGAACAGAACAGTTAAACACTGTTGGTGGGATTGCAAACTAATACAGGCTTTTTGGAAAGGCGTATGGAGAATCCTTAAAGAGTTAAAGGTAGACCTTCCATTTAATCCCACAATCCCATTGCTAGGTGTCTACCCAGAAGAAAAAAATATTTTTCATAAGGACATTTGCAATTGAATGTTTAGCATAGCTCAATTCACAATTGCAAAGATGTGGAACAACCTGAGTGCCCATCAACCTATGAATGGATTAATAAACTGTGGTGTATGCATACCATGGAGTACTATTCAGACATTAAGAAAGATGGAGACTTTGCATCTTTTGTATTTACCTGGATGGAGTTAGAGAACATTCTGCTTATAAAGTCTCTCAAGAATGGAAAAGCAAGCATCCCATGTGCTCAATACTAATTTGAAACTAGTAGATGAACAACTACAAGCACAATTAAATCCAAAAAGCAGGAAACTTCCTGATTCATTTCTTTGAATATAGAAAGACACCAATAGCATCATTCCTCTCTCAGCTTAGTGACTGTTTCCTTGAATAAATCTATTCTTTTCCCATTTCATCTTCAGTGTTAGGCCTTAGGGAAGATTTACTCTTCAATTTCCATCTGTTGACAAAGAGACATTTTTTTCTTTTCCACTTTCAAAAAGGGTTTAAATTCCATCCCAAAAATACAGAGTCAGAAGCCCTAAGCTTCTACAATTGGGGAGGGAGGGTTGCTCTTTAAGAATGCAAAACAAGGCTGTGTGCCTGTGGCTCAATCGGCTAAGGTGCCAGCCACGTATACCTAAGGTGGCGGGTTCGAATCCCCAGCCTGGGGCCACCAAACAACAATGATGGCTGCAACCAAAAAATGGCTGGGCATTGTGGTGATCGCCCGTAGTCCCAGCTACTTGGGAGGCGGAGGCAGGAGACTCACTTGAGCCCAGGAGTTGGAGGTTGCTTTGCTATGAGCTGTGATGCCATGGCACTCTACCCAGGGGGACAGCTTGGGGCTCCGTCTCAAAAAAAAAAAAAAAGAATGCAAAACAAGCTTGCCTTTGCGTGTTTTACAAAATCACATGGCCACGTGACACATCAAGAGGGTTTTTTGTTGGACTTCAGAAGTAGCACTTCATTAAAATTCTTCATTTTAAACTCACTTCTGCTCATGACCCTCTGGTGAAGCCAGATTGTCCTAAATGAAAGATCTCCTCCTATGCCTACCCTTCCTGCCAATGACACAGTGTAAAACATCCCTAAACAGTATCGGTGATAGCCCTCCTCCCACTACTGCCCAAGTAGCAGGAACAATCAAGTCAACCAACAGTCATGATTATAAACTACCTATCGCCTGGGCGATAGAGTCAGACTCTATTCCTCAAAATAAAAAATAAATACCTAAAAGGAAAATTATAAGGAAAAATCGTGCCTTTAGTTAAATTGGTTGGCTATTTCAAACATATTTCAGGCATTCACTTACCTAAATATGACCTTATATTTCGTCTTTATTTGGCATCTGAAGATGCAGCTTTATTTTCATCTGAGATCTCTTAAATTCAGAATCTGATACAGGCCTTCACATAGTTTTGCCCCAAATGACTCATTAGAAACTACATTTCTTCACACTTTTAAAAAAGTGAAATAAGTATCTTTACTATCTCAGCAATTCCAACACACAATCATTGAGGAAGATTTATTTAACATGGAAATTTTAAGCTGACTGCCAAGAATCCTGAATTAAAAACAAACACACATTTGCATTTAAAGGACCTCCTACCCCTGCACTTCCATCGTCCTTTAGTCCTGTAGGCTTTGTGGGTAGAACCACTGTCAGATAAGTGAGCAATTGCTTTGCTACATAACCAGAAATTACCAATAGAACTCTAACAAGAATCACCACAAACAAATTGAAGACACGACAGTCTATATTATGGGTCATCCAAACATGGCCCATTGCCTATTTTTGCCTTTGAGTTAAGGATGGATTTTATATTTTTTAACTGTTGAAAAGAAAAATAACATTTACACATGAAAATTATATAAAATCTTAGTGTCCACAAATAAAGTCAACTGGAACATAATCACACCCATTCATTATGTATTTTCTATGGCTACGTGCTACAATGTTAGAACTGAGTAGCTGTGACAGAGACCAGGGGCCAAAACAAAAGACACAATATTCAATATTTACTATATAGGTATTGGCCCTTACAGAAAAAAACTGCCTAATCTACGTGACAGCCAACGTTTAACGAGTTCTTACTGTGCACCAGGTACCATGCCAAGACTTGCTTTCCTTTATCTAATCTTCAAATCAACATTATTATCCCCCATTTTACAGATTTAAAAACTGAGTCTGAGCGAAGTTATATAGCTAGTATGTAGTGAAGGTGAGGATCAACATTAAATCTCTCTCATACCAATGCTTGTTTTTATGAATTCTATGCCAAACTTCATCCCCACATTCCCTCGTCACCACCAAAGTCCATCCCCACTGCCATCATCCAAGATCAGGTGAAATACCAAATTAAAACTGCCATTATCCAGAGCCTGATATAATTCCCGATTTCTCTGGCGATGGGATGCCCTGTTTCCTATTATTCTCCTATTCCAGACATGAATGAAGCTAGAATCATATGGGATTTTTTCCCACAAGGGCTCAGGTCTTTGTGATATTATTCAACTTTATAGGGCAGCCACTAAACTAATTCATGAATTAACTATACCCAAGAACTGAGTTATTGCTCAGTTCACAAGGAGGGGAAGAACCAGAAAACTTTTAACTGGACATTTTCTAGGTGGTCTGGAGCCCTGGTGCCAGGATTCCTTT
The DNA here is from genome assembly GCA_963574575.1 of Galagoides demidoff. Lineage (NCBI taxonomy): Eukaryota > Metazoa > Chordata > Mammalia > Primates > Galagidae > Galagoides > Galagoides demidoff. Next base: position 49,453 of record CAUYQV010045388.1, read on the forward strand.
AGTATAGTGCAGGCTCTCACCTTGACTTTATTCCTGGATTGTCTTGGATTTCAATGCCCCAGATTCAGTGATCTCTGACATGAACCACTGACTATGCCCCCAGAAAGGCTAAAACCATGGCTCTCACCTCACTCCCCAATCCTGTGCCCCAGTGCTCCACAGGCTACTTCCATCATTTCCATGTAAATAACCACCAGCAGGGCAGCCAGTTTCCCTGCGTGGTAAACAGGAAAGCTGGAAGCAGCACAGAAGAGGGAACCCATATTCTATTTCCAGGGATCCATTCTCAACCCAGATGGACAGTCAGGGGGCAAGTCGCCTAGATGGTACGCATGGCTCTCAGATTCCCCAACTGTAAGGGACTAATAACAACCCACAGGTGGCTCTGAGGAACAAATTTGCAGGGGTATGAATAGACTATGGGGAAAGCCAGAGCACTGGAGAATGTGAAGTAATAATAAAGTATAGCATTGAAGTATAAAATATACATCCTGGCTTGCCATTAGTATGCTAACTTTGTCAAACCCTGAAGACTAAGGGTTGTAGGGAGTGATTTAGCATCACAAAAACTTCACACAAACCAAGATTCTGAATAAATCGCAATGATGAGCCAACGGAAACAGTAATTAAACAAGTTGGGAAACACATAGCAGAGTCCAGCTATGTAAGTTTAAACATATGTTTTCTTTCCCCGGGGGGTTGGGGGGGGGAAGAGGTGAAAGTTTTTAGTATCACAACATGTTTCTCTAAATTCACATGCATTTATTCACCAGAAACGTATTTAGTGCCCAATGTATGTCCGGTTCTCTGCAAAGGAGTGCATCCAAAGAGCTGAGCAGGGCAGAGCTCACAGTCTAGCAAATATCAAATTAAAAAATAAATAAATAAAGTGACATACAATCTCCAGGAAATGTCAATTGCAAATGTTTTTTTAAATGGGGAGTTTCACTTCAGGTTTTCAGTCAGACATGTTAGATGGTTAGCCAGATAATAGTTGGACCTCTAATCCCATTTTGTGTTCAGTGGATACGTTATTTGCCTGAGGGAAGCGGGGAGCTGTCACAGTCTTTATTCATCGTAAATTTTGTCAGTCTTCTCTCACCTTACACACAGATTGGTTTTGTTGTACTGAAATAAGTTTGTCTGTTCTGACATGCTTCCTCTTGCAATGAGCCTTGTCCAAGGCTTCAGACATATCGGGTTTCCCCGAGGGTCTGAAATTCATGGTCTCTTAGATGATCAGAAAGACCTTTGGAAATGTGAGTTCCTCACAGTTTTATTATATTGAAAAGACATCTCTCAGATCCTTCTGTGGACCTGCCTCTAAACTGATGTCTCCCATAAAATCATTAATTCTGAGGACACGAGAGAACACGGCAGCTGGCTAGGACTACCAGAAAATCTCATAGAGAGAGTTGGTGCACACTTCTCTTGTACCGCGTGATGTTTCTGAAGACACTCTACTATACAAGCACATCGAAAATCTCAAGTAACATCAACACAGCATCTATCACCGACCCTTGCAGGAAGCTACTGTGCTCTTCTTTCTCAACTCAGAACATCAGCTGGGCAAGTTACAATATTAACAGAAAACAAGATTTTGTTTTGTCAGCTAGTCAGACTCATTAATTTCACTGGAGAAAAAGGAAATGTGTAGCTTTCTAAAGGGTGAACATGGGACTTGACCCGATTTGATACTGAGCAAGGTCTTCCCACTATTGAAGCATATGGAATCACATGTCTTTCCTGCCTATACATTATGGTCAAGGACTCGAGATTGGGGGAGGGGTATTGAGACATCCTAGAGAATCCCCATTAGGAGATATCAAACTGTCTACCAAGATCTGCATCAGAATCCCCTGAAATGTTTGTTAGATGATTTCTGGGCCCCATCACAGACCTGCAAAATCAAAATAACTTAAATAGAATTTTTTTTTTTTGAGATAGTTTTATTCGGTCACTCTGAGTACAGTGCCGTGGCATCACAGCTCATAGCAACCTCAAATTCTTGGGTTCAAGCCATCCTTTTGCCTCAGCCTCCCAAGTAGCTGCAAGTACAGGTGCTGACCACAACAGCTAGCTATTTTTTGAGAGAGGTTTCACTCTTGCTCAGGCTGGTCTTGAACTCATGAGCTCAGGCAATCCATCTACCTCAGCGTCCCAAGTGCTGGTATTACAGGCATGAGCCACAGTGCCCAGACTTTAAATAGAATTATTTAATATTTAAAGAAATACTCTTTTTAAACAAGGACCTCAAAAATTAATCGTAGCAATACTAACACCTAGATAGCACCTACCATGTCAGTCAATGTTCTGAGCATTTTACATAAGCTAACTCAGGTCCAATTTGATGCTTAGGTTACCTAAAGTTAGAGAACCAATGACCTATCACATTTTGAAGTAATATTCACATGAAGTCAAATCCCGGGTTTGTCATTTTCTGGCACTGTGGCCGCAGATAGCAGTGCTGCCTTACAGTGGTCACGTAACACACATGTAGGAGAACATCTGTAATTTAATAGCAGCGACAGGCCAGGCACATTAGTAATTCACAGTTGCAGTGCCGACCTTGAGGATGAGTGATCCTATCTCTTTGGCTTGTCCCAAACTCTGTCCTGAGAAACCTCAGGATCTTGGATTCTTTTTTTCCTCTGCTTATTGGAATGTGCCAGAATCACATTCCAAGGAGGCAAATTGGCTGGCAGCAGATCCTTTCAAGAATTTTCAGAAAGCGGTGCCTGTGGCTCAGTGGGTAGGACACCAACCCCATATACTGAGGGTGGTGGGTTTGAACCCGGCCCCAGCCAAACTGCAAAAAAAAAAAAAAAAAAAATAGCCAGGCATTGTGGTGGGCACCCATAATCCCAGCTACTCAGGAGGCTGAGGCAACAGAATGACACCTAAGCCCAAGAGCTAGAGGTTGCTGTGAGCTGTGATGCCACAGCTCTCTACTGAGGACGGCAAAGTGAGACTCTGTCTCAAAAAAGGAAAGAATTTTCAGAGTTTGCAGAAGGACTTTCTCTGTTCACAGAAAACCATTCTTCCTGTCAACCAGCCCCACGGATGGTGCTCACCATACTCAGGAGAATTCCGTGATAGGAGCAGGAGTCATCTCATCCCGATAATGCCATCCCTCCCTCTGTCTGTAAGAACCCTGCTGTCCCTCCTTGATCCCCTGGGCTCACGTGGAGGCAGGCACTTCCTGATCCTGCTCACCCCATCTCCTCTCCCACTGAGACAATCCCCCAGGCACAAAGACCCCCTAACCTCCTCCAAGTCCTTTGGCCCAAGAGACTCAGAAACTGCTCTTTGATTTCTCTACTGAAAGGAATTAACTTTTCATTACTAGTAGACTGGAAGTCTCATTTTCTCATAAGTACAAAATTAAATATTACATATAACAGTGACCTTTATACTAATAATCTTTTTTATTTCTGTTGCCTAAGAATCATAAAGTGGATACTAACATGGTCTTTTCAACGTTATGTTTCCACTATACAACATGTTTTAGGGAAAGTAATTAACCTGACCTCATCTCAGAAAACTGTAGTTAAATTGAAAAAGCTGTCTTTCCATTTTGAAGTGACAAAATGTCCCCAGATTTATTCTTCCTTGGTAAGTACAGATACAGTGACCCAAAGAGTGAACTCTAAACATCGGCTCAATCTGCATCATTGAAATGGACCCTCGAGTTCAGAAGAGTTTTGTTTAAATTAGGCGAATATGAGATGGTCAACATAAGGAGTACACTGTCAATTCTGGAAAATAGTCACAGAATGGGCACACCCAGGTATACCACACCACAGGGCTCTTTTATATAGAAAGAAAGAGAGTCTTAGAGGAGGCCACCTACATACAGGTACACATTTTAAATTGTCTACACTTCGCTTAAATATCTGCAGGTGCCTTGCTCTTAACAGGGACACAGTAAGCATTGGCAAAAATAAATGGCTCCACGTTTGGGGACTTCAGATAAGTTTCTGATCCTTCACGCTGACTTACTATTGAAATTTACTATTGATGTTTTCATGCCACAGTAACTCAAGTTGTATTTTTGTCTTCCTTCTCTTTTAGTTCATAGAGCCAAAAGTAAATGGTCAATTAACAACTCACTTTTCTTGTTTTAAGCTAGTAACATGCTAGAAAAATTATTTTTCTCCTTCAACAGTTACCAAAAATTGTAAAACCCCATAGCCTGTCATAGCCTGTGAATGTTTAAAAAAAGAATTACTTGGGGTGTTACCATGCAAAGTATGAAGACTCTGGCTCTTAATGACTGCCCCTGGGATAATGCCTATTTTCCAGACATGGCTTCAAAAACATCCTTCATTTTATATAAGTAAAGTAATCTAACTTAACTACCTATCTCAATTCATCTTTTCAAATGCCAGTAAGAATACACGCACTGGTCATAGTATGGTAGGTTTTTCCCACAGAATTATCCTGAAGAAAATATTCTTTGTAGAGTGTATTAGGGAAACAAAGAAAAAAATAAAGAATTATTCTGAAAAATAAAACAACAAAGCATCCTAAACATTCTGGGCCCTTCACATCTGAGGGGCGTACAGAAGGCAACTCCTGACAGGCAGGAAATGGGCTGTTTTGTGCCCACAGGGACCTTCCTGCTGTTGCCCCCCCAACCCAGTGCCACTGACCACATCCCTGGGTCCAGTTTGGCGCAGAGTGTTCCCACACTACTGCTGTGGGAACATCCAGCCAGGGGCATAGAGGAGCTTTGTAACAGGGATGGACAGCAAACTCTTCTGGGAAAGGGAGGAAAGAAAGAACTACGTCAAGAAAGGGATATCCAAAAGATATTCTTTCACCCTAACGCTGACTTGACTTGATTTCCTCAAGTGCTCTCAAGTAAATATGTATTTTAAGTTAAATCAAGATTAATTCACCCTTCAGTTCTTTCAGTGGGAACTACAGTGGTGGAAAGAACATTATATTTGTCAGCCTCTTACTGTGACCTTAGAAAAGATACCACATTTTTAAAACCTCAGTTATTTCATCTGCAAAGTGGGAATAATAATATCTGCCTCATAGCATTGTCTTGAGGTTAATTTATATAACATATGTGCAACTTTATTATTGTTGACCTTTATTCAATTGTGAGTGAGAATGACTTTCTAATTTCCTTATTAAGTGATATTTAGTAAATCTAATGGGATAATTTTTAAAACTCTAAATACCTTGCCACAAATTAATTTAAATACAAAACTTATATTCAGAGCCAGAATGATGACCCACCAGCAACACCCTCACTCCCATACCCCCTACTTTTTCATTGACCTACAGATAAACTTTGACCTGTTGTTTGATTATCACACTTTTTCTGAAGATGTCTTGTTCCTTTTAGGAATGACAGCTTGACCCCAGAATCTGGAAACTGACATGTATCAATATACCCCCATTCCTGCGGCTCACCACTAAGAATCGCTAACCTTTGTACTTAATTTTTCAAACTTGTATATTGTTTGCAATTAGAGAATATTTGGGGCTGATAGGGAAATTTTTTAACCTGCATTTATTTTATTGGGTACTGACCATATGGTTCTAATGCATGGATTTACAATTTGCTTCCTTTTTTAAAAAAAGAGAGAGAAAGTCTCTTATTGGTAAAACTGGGATTACATTTTTTTCCTGAGTTTTATTCACTACGGTCAAATGTGGGATTGACTGTGTGGCACCAATTCCACTCACACTGTCAAGGTCTCAAACCCTGAGGCAGACTGGAGTGAGCTCCAATGACTGGAGTGAGCACCAATCTCAACAGGAGAACTGGACTAAGGGAACTTCTGACCGGAGATCTGATCCTCTGCACTTTCTTTCCCTTTTCCTCCAAAAAATTAATCTTAAAATTTCAAGTTTCCTAAACGAAATGAATTCCGTATTTTGTTTCACCTACAGAAACTGACAGCTGCCTACTAAGAGTGGCTTCTTTTTTTTTTTTTTTTTTTTTTGAGACGGAGCCTCAAGCTATCCCCCTGGGTAGAGTGCCATGGCATCACAGCTCATAGCAACCTCCAACTCCTAGGCTCAAGCGAGTCTCCTGCCTCCGCCTCCCAAGTAGCTGGGAC
>CAUYQV010045395.1:0-13668 GCA_963574575.1 Galagoides demidoff
CGCCTGTGGTCCCAGCTATTTGGGAGGCGGAGGCAGGAGACTCGCTTGAGCCCAGGAATTGGAGGTTGCTATGAGCTGTGATGCCATGGCACTCTACCCAGGGAGATAGCTTGAGGCTCCGTCTCAAAAAAAAAAAAAAAAAGAAGAAGAGTATTTTGCTGGGTATGTAATAGCAAAGATCTTAAATTAATATTTTAGGAGTAACTTTTGTAGACAATAGGTCCAAGTATCAAAGTACTAGTATCTAAGTACTAGTCCTAGTGTCGAAGTACCCCTAGATAAACTGGCTCAATATTAACTAAATTAAAATCATGGTTTCATATAAATTCAACTAGTCTATGAAATAACCTCATAGAACAAGCCAGCTCATTCAAAGACCTAAGGAACATTTTGCACTTTACTTGTCTTCATGCATTTCTTAGGCAATATGTAGGTCAAAATCAATGATCCACGGGCATGCTAGGTTTTTCTGAAAGCCACAGCCTGCAATTGATAATGCCTGCTCTGAAAAATTTCCAAACCAGAATAGTTTCTGCCCTGCTTTATGGCATGGCACCCTGGGGTTTAATTGAGCAACTGTTCATGCTCTGGGAAAGATCCATCAAAGCTTCCTGTGGAAAATTCTGGCATTACTTATAGTTATCTCTCTGGTCTGAGGGGAGAGGCTTGAGCTTTCCTTTCCAAGAGAGACCCTGGGGACTCAGTCCCCACTGTCCACAATATCAAGCAAATCCCACCGCCTGATATTGGATTTCCAATTCATATAAATTGTTCTTTATCAGTAGACCTTATCAGTAACCTTGAATGCTAGTACTCTTGACCATCATCAGAGAAAGTCTCTAACCTCAAAGAACCACCCAAAGCCCGGTTCTAAGGAAGATCCCTTACGGAGTATGTCCCCCTACTCATTCCTCTCTGTACTCCATGTGCCAACGTAGATGACAACACAAACGAGTGGGCATGAGACACTGGAAAAGTTTTGGGGGAAAATACTGGAACACTATTTTGCTATATAATTTGTCTCCACTAATGTAAATGAATTTTACATTTGGAATGAGGAAGTTAGGTAAAAGTAGTTAATTTAGCAAAGGGTAAGAACAATATAAGGAAACTGCATTTCCAAGGAACTGGTGGCTTTGAGTATATCACCCTTCCTCAGTTAATAGGAAACTAGAATCTCACAAAGAATAATGGAAATGCTGAGACTATAATTTAACTGGAAAACTAACAAGGAAAAAGGAAAATAAACTATTTATTGTTCAAGGGCCTTGAAATCACATTAATAGGCATTAAAACATTTCTTTGAGGCCATTTGATGTCCACACACCTACTTGAGTAATGAAGATTCAACTCACACTGTTTGAACATCTGCTGCATATCAGACACTTTCCCCATCTCATCAGGGATAAATGTAAAGATCCATGTACGTATCCTTAAACATTTACACGTTGACACCCTCTTAGTCAGCCCGTCCCAGTAGCTCAGAGTCATCCCACCCTTTCAGATAATAAATCCACAGGGCATTTCATTCTCGAGGGTGGAGTGCTATAACCCAACAATGATTCCACCATTGTGAAGCTTGGATGGGGATCAAAACTTTCCACTGTTTGCCATGGTAGCCTAAGATCTGATGTAAAAGAATGAGTTTGTCTTCTCAATAATGATTTTTTCCCTTTTGTGAACTACTGTTTTCATCAAAGTCAATTATAATATAATTATGAGGGGCGCACAGTTCTCCTTATGTCAGGAAAAATTTTGTTTAAATAAAACAAAACAAAAAGCTCAATACAGATCATGGCAATGGCCTTTATCACTTGCTTCTTTGATAGAAAAATCTATTAGGGTTAAGCATTGTGGACTAATAGGATTAAGAAAACAGCATGTGAACGTGGACTTATTTAAACACAGACACTTGCTGGGCACCGTGACTCATGCCTGAAATCCTAGCACTCTGGGAGGCCACGGAGGGTGCAATGCCTGAGCTCAGGAGTTCAAGACCCGCCTGAGTAAGAATGAGACACCATCGCTACTAAAAACAGCCTTTCTGTCTACTAAAAATAGAAAAACTCACTGGGTGTTGTGGTGGGCTCCTATAGGCCAAGCCACTTGGGAGGCAGAAGCAAGAAGATTGCTGAAGCCCAAGAGTTTTAGATTGCTGTGACGTATAATGCCAAGGCACCCTAGCCAGGGTGACAGAGTGAGACCCTATCTCAAAAAACAAACAACACCCCACCACCACAGATACTTTGTATTGATTTTACCTGCATATTTTCTTCACTGTTTTTCTGTTCTACATTAGCTGGCAGGTGGAATAGAACTTTATGACTCTGAACAAAATCCCTCACTCTTTCCCCACATGCCAGACATGAGGTAGAAAGCTGCACACAGGTTGTTCTAAAATGCCACTCTCAAGTCCCCATCTTAATTTCTTTTTTTGAGACAGAGCCTCAAGCTGTCGCCCTGGGTAGAGTGCTATGGCATCACAGCTCACAGCAACCTCCTCCAACTCCTGGGCTCAAGTGAGTCTCCTGCCTCTGCCTCCCAAGTAGCTGGGACTACAGGCGTCTGCTACAACACCTGGCTATTTTTTGGTTGCAGCCATCATTGTTGTTTAGCGGGCCGGAGCTGGATTCTAACTCGCCAGCTCAGGTGTATGTGTCTGGTGCCTTAGCCGCTTGAGCCACAGGCGCCGAGCCCCCATCTTAATTTCATAGGCAAAAGGCAATGCTTTCCTTGACTTCCATGGGAAAAATGAACAAATTTCCAAGTAAAATATGGCTTTATTTTGCAACCAAATCCAAAGCCCCAAAGATTGAGACTCTTTAAACATTCTTAAGCCATCGCCATAGACACTTGAAAGAGCAAACTCCCACTAGGGGTCATTATGAAACAGGCAGCCTTGCTATCACTTTTAAGACTCAGAGAACCAACTTGAGCAAGAGCAAGACCCTGTCTGTAAAAAAAAAAACCCACACGTTGTGATGGGCGGGTGCCTGCAGTCCCAGCTACTAAGGAGGCTGAAACAGGAGGATCACTTGAGCCCAGGAGTTCGAGGTTGCTGTGAGCTGAGGCCACAGTGCTCTACTGAGGGTAAAAGTGAGACCGTCTCAAAAAACCAAAACCAAACAAACAAACGAAAGACTCAGAGACGACTCTTAGTAAAGTCTGACTAAAAGTGTCTTTAGAAAACTGCTATTTTTATTAATTTAAAGAAGAACAGTGTTTGCTAGCTGAATGCAACTTCAAGACAAGTCTCAGAGCTCCTATTCCTAGGCCTCTATTACACCGAGATCAACGTGTTATTCTCTGTAAAAGAAAGGAACTTTATTCAAATATAAATCATGAAACATCTACACTATTTTGGTTTTGATTTAAAGTCATTAATCTCCCCCAGTTCTGCTATTTGCTAGTCTTCTTGTAGCTGCAGGCAAGCCACTTTAAGCCTCAAATTCTTCATCTGTCAACAGAGCAGGTTAAACTTTGGTTTGTGTAATCCCTTCTAACCTAAAAATTCTGATTGTGAGATCATAGTAATTGATAAAAATGTGCAAGTTAGAAATCACATTTTAAAACTACTTGTGGCTAGTAAAAAGACAAATAGCCCAATTTTAAAAATTGACTAAGATCTGAGTAAACATTTTCTCAAAGAAGATACACAAATGAAAAGATGAAGGACATCATCAGACATCAGGAAACTGTAAATCAAAAACACAATGAGACTCCCCCATGCCTGCTAGCCTAGCTTGAATACCAAAGACAGATGGTAACAGGTGCTGGTGAGGAGGTGGAGAGATTGACTCCTCTTACATAGCGGGTAGGATTTTTAAATGGGGAAACCCACTGGAAAACAGTGTGGCAGTTCTTCAGATGGTTAAACATACAGCTCAGCAATTGCACACCTAGGTATCTACCAGAACCACAAACATAAAGTTTGAGAACTCATCCTGGCAAAGGGGCTGCATACCTCACTGCTGAATGTCACTACCGTCACCTTCAAAGCACTCCCCTTGGGAAGCCGTGTACTGATGCCAGTGCCTCACCCACACTTCAAAGCAATCTTGGAACTCTTACTGGAATGGCCATCAGAGCAGTTGTCACACATATGTCCACGTAGAACCTTGCACACGAAACCCCACGGCAATATCACATATGTGCATATAACAGCCCAAAAGTAGAAACAACCCAAATGTCCGTCAAGTGATGAATGGATATATAAAATGTGATATAGTCATATAATTGAGTGTTATTTATCAATAAAAAGGAATGAAGTACTGATATGTGTTGCCACATAGATGAACCCTGAAAGCATTACACTGAGGTACACAGGGAAGAGGCTGAGGAAGGCACACAGTGAGGAAGTGGCCATCTGCAAACCGCAGACAGAGGCCCAGGAGAAACCGAACTTGCCAGCACCTCGATCTCAAACTTCTAGCTTCCAGAACTGTGAGAAAATAAATTTCTCTTGTTTAAAAAAACAAACAAAAAAACCCATTATGCGGAGTAAAAAAGCCAGTCACAAAGGTCACATATTACATGATTCTTTTTATATGAAATGTACAGAAAAGCAAATCCATAGAGACCGAGTCCTATGGGGGTGGCCAGGGTTGGGGGGAGAGGGAATGGGGAGTGGCTGATAATCAGTTTGGGGTTTCTTCCTAGGGCGATGAAAATGTTCTAAACTTGGACAATGGTGATGGTTGCACAACTCTGTGAATATGAGAGTCTTGTAAAAATCACTGAATTAAATCCTTTAATATTCTGATCTCCCACTGTCATATTTTTAGATGCCATATTCTGGCCTCCTACGATATGTGTATTTTATCTTGCTAAAGCTATTATTTTTTTAAAACCCAACAACTTATAACTAAAATCATCACAGAGTTACATGACAAATTTACAAACTTATTGCAAAAGCCTTGCTGTTCACCCCTCCAATTACAATCTTTTTCTTTCTTTTTTTTTTTTTAATTTTGAGACACAGTCTCATTCTGTTACCCAGGCTAGAACGACCTCTAACTCCCAGGTTTAAGTGACCCTCCTGCCTCAGTCTCCCCGGTAGCTGGGACTACCAAGTACAAATTTTTAAAATTTAATTTTGAGTTAATTTTAAATCACGTAATTGCATTGCATAGGTTGAATTTTAACTATTTAAATGGGAATTTTTAATAATATGAATTACATTGAAAATGATGTTGCTAGGGCTTTCTGATGAAATCCGGTATTTCCTTTCATATTAAAATTATTGATTTCTTACAATGACACTTGTGATTAGAAAGAAAAGGTACAAAAGAAAAAGAAGAAAATGACTGATTTCTAATTTATCTGTTTTTAACTCAAACCTTTCTAGATTAGATTTATTTCAAACGAGATGCATCTGTCTTTGATTTTGCACACTAGATTTTCAGTAGTACATAATCCTACATGATAAGTGGCCTCTTTCTCAAAATAGAAATTCCCAAGTATCATGTTTCTAAAATTTGAATTAAGATCATGAACCTTTTACTAAGGTTATGTGAGGTTAATTCAACATAATTCATAATAAAAGTAAAGATTCTTTCCTCAAGATGTAGCTTATTAAAAGCTTAAGTCTCGCAGACTGGATCTCACTGAATCTTTTTGGTTGGTACCAAGGATGGGAAAAGGGTTAAGATGCCACTGGAAATTTCCAGAAGCTACTAAAATTTTATTTGAGATGCTAATTCCTACAGGGCTGTGGTGCTTAATAACAAGTTAACCATTGGTCTTAATGTCCATGCCCTGCCTCTATTCAAGTATTTATCTTATAATATTAAGTGAACATTGTAACTGAATGCATTGATTAGAATTACTGCATCAGATGAAGTAATTCTAGCTAAACTTTAGCTAAGCTGACCAGGATCGTGCATTGACAAAGAGTGTTATAACATGCCTTTTTCTCTCACTTTCAGGATGATGTAGAAAGACCACAGTGCTCATATTCTATCCACCAACAGAATAATAGAAGATGTGAAAGCCATGGGAGGGGCGGCACCCATAGCTCAGTGGGTAGGGCGCCAGCTAAAACAACAATGACAACTGCAACACCACCAACAAAAACATAGCAGAGCGTTTTTTGGGGAGGCTGAGGTCAGAGAATCACTTAAGCCCAAGAGTTTGAGGTTGCTGTGAGCTGTGACACCACAGCACTCTACCGCAGGCAACACAGTGAGATGCAGGCAGTGCTCATAGCTCAGTGGGTAGGGCTCCCACCACATACACCAAGGTTAGTGGGTTCAAACCCAGCCCCAGCCAGCTAAAACAAAAATGACAACTGCAACAACAACAACAACAAAAAGCCGGGCATTGTGGCAGGTGCCTGTAGTCCCAACTACTTGGAAGGCTGAGGCAAGAGTTGGAGGTTGCTGTGAGCTGTAACCCCACTCTACCCAGGGCAACAGCTTGAGACTCTGTCTCAAAAGAATAAATTAAAAAAATAGATGAATAAAAATAAAATGAAAGCCAGGGGAATTTGTATGAACTTAAGCATAATTTAAGTCCCACAATTAGTCATTCTATTAATTTTTTAAATGTTGAGATTTTTTCTTCCTTAAACCAAGGAAACACCTAAAACCATGAAAAGATGAGCACACAAATATATACACACATGCATACCTGCCTACACACATCCAGACACGAAGGTCGGTCGGTGTAGACATGGAAAAGGCTTTGGTATGTTTTAATTGCATTTTTTGTTCATTTTAGTCTTAGGGAAAGCTCTTTAGGCTGGGATTTAGAAATTGACTTGTATGTGGCAATGGAATGAAGCTTTCACTGCTGACTAATCCCTTATGTAGATAAGATTATTTGTGACTTTTAGGTGGGCATCTTCATTTTAGTAATTTTATTATTGGTATTCAGGGTGCAAAAAAGGACTGAATAGTAGCTATCTAGCAATAATATACAATAGAACCTTTGTAAGTTGATCACCCAGGGGACTGTAACAAACTGGTCAATATATGGAAGTGGTCAACATAAGGAACCAGGCCTACTGTACTGACACGTACATGGGGTGCATGTCCAGTCTATGAAAATTAACCCAACTTAAGGAGGAGGTCAGCTATGGAGGTTCTACTATATCTAATTTATGGAAAGTTTCTAATCCTAGGGAGCTGTTAATTTCCTTTAAATCTTTATAGGTTCTTATTTTTTCTTTTCTTTACAGGTTCTTAAACTCACTATTTTACCACACAAAAAGAATTCATCAGTTTCTTGCTATTCTAGGTAATTGCAGACCGTTTAGATCTCTGACCTAAGTGCTTTAATAGAAAATAATTCAAAACAGTCAACCTATTTAGCATTTATGTCTTAAGTCCAGGTGTCAAAAAAAAAAAATCAAGAGATTATTTAATTGTCCAACATTAGCAGTTAGCATTGGCATCAACAAGTATGTTCATTTCAATAATTTTCCTCTGGTTTGTTTATTTTAAAGCCAGCTTACAATTCACATTTTAATTGTCAGTCAACAAAACCCATAAATGGATTTGGAAGCTCAGGGCACAAAAGACATCACGCAGTTAGCCACCGAAGTTGTGGTTTGCCTGAAATAATTAGAACTTGGACAGTCTTCGTTCCTTCTATACCTGGGTCATTGACTTTACTCATTTTTTTCCCTTAAACTTCATAAAATTTATTTAAAAGAAAAAGATCTGTGTGGTTTAGAATGTTTACCAAGAGAAAAGTCCTCAATAACATCAACCTTCCTACTGAGGGAACGTGTCTTTAGTGCCTCCCTGAGCTTTTGACTTGACACTGGCTTCTCAGAGGGTCACGGTTTAACAGGGCACATTCATTGATCATTAGGCCTGTCACCAGGCTACCATCAGGAGCCTACCCTTCCGATGACCTGTGGCCATGCACAACTCTTTTTCATGTGGCATCAGAGTTAATTAAGGTTGGTCAGGGAGAAATCTCCTGCTGACCAAGGAGTTACCTTTTCCCAAAAAAATGCTGTACTCCCACACCACTGTTCTTTTATTAAATGAGTTCAAAATCCACCTCCTAACAACATGTCAGTGCCATACAATGTCATGGAAGTTATCTGAGCTGCCCAGAGCAAAGGTCACAATCTGGTTGACAGGGCACAAGACATAGCTTATAAAATATTTGCTGGGGATGTCTGGTAGACCCTCATCTGGGTATGCAAAGGGCAATGCACAGAACAAATGCTCTTTGCCCCCTAAAAATGCATAGAGGAACGTTTTGTCAGTTAGGCAGGGCTTGGTCACATCACCATCTTCTCTATCAATAGCAGGAAACTTGTTTCACTTGAAGCATAGTCCAGTGGGTCTGTGTTCTTATCCAATGTCACTTGTTCAGAGAACTCTGGGGGAAACTGGGCCCTTATGTCATGTCTCATAGAATGGATCATAATCAGTAGGGTTACACTATTGTTCAACTTGAAATTCAGAAGTTATTTCAGGCCAGAATATATGCTTTTTTGGACTGTGAACACCCAAAAAAGACACAATAGTTGATTGCTCAGCAGAGGTGTGATTTCAATAAACACACACTCTGTATGTGCAAGATTACACAAATTCTTGGCTTAATGGAAGTCATTGATTTTTTTTTATGGAGTTGTTAATCTTTTATCAATGTATGCATCCTCTTCAGAAGGATTAACAGGTGCTACATAACCAGCCAGTATTTTATTAGTGACAAAATGCTTATAGAAGAAAAGAATTTGGATAGAATGGCATTTTTAGGAGTAGTAATAATATTAATGAAATGTTTGAATTGCTTTAACATTAGCTTTCCACTTTGCAGATTATTTAGTTATTAGACATTTCGGTTCTGCCAAAGGCATTCTCCATACTCTCTGTAAATAAACAGTTATCAATCTGGAAGCACAGTATGTATTGCGTGACCCACAATTTAAAAATAAAAGTCCTTTTCTTTCTACATAACATTAGGATTACGGTTTGGTCAATGTCCAAATATTTTCCCAAATATTCTGCTTTCATTCTTGCTCAATGTCAAAGTTCCAACCATCTATGGAAATGAAGACAGCAGATCTCGGAATTTCATGGACATGTTATTTACATGGATTCCTGTGGGTTCCCTTAGAAGGGAATCATTACAGAGAAGATACGAGGAACATTTTATCATTTCACTATAGGGGCATGCCATGCAATGATTAAAGTATAAGAGTGGGAATTATTCTGTTCAGCCTTGAGTTATAAACAACTGCCATGTGACACAGATAATCTTCAGATCAACACAAAGTTATTTCTGGGAAAAAAACAAAAAACCAAGTATGTCACAGAGCTGTAATGTTGTGATGCTATTGAATAACCATAAAAATGCATCTTGTTCGTGTTTCAATTTTGAATCCAAAATAACGCCTTAACATCTTTGCATAATAAAATGAAGAAAGGCTAGTAAGCTGGCAGGCAAGCATACCCCCAGCACAGTAGCCAGCTGGGCAAAAAAAGCCAAAAGTGGTACTCCAGCCAACACAAAGTTTTGTCTAGTCTCTTCACATACCCTTCGACATTTTCAACTTTATAATCTATTATAAATGTTGAAAGACTACCACTTGATTTGCATATAGAAACAGGAGACATAAAATGATTGGAAGGCTGAGTCTGACAAAGTTCTGACATTTTTAGTCTCCTTTCATACAGTTGATGAAACCCAAACTACATAGAAAACATTTTCCTGACGTCTTTTAGACTATCCATAAAGGGGATGCTTTGAATTCACGCGCTGAGAGGAAAACTGAGAAGAACTCTGTCTTTGCAACTAATAATATATGCAAACCTTCTGACCTTTGGGATTTCAATGGCCAAGAGTATGCAACCAAGTTATCTGTCACCAGAGAATTGAGTTTCTGAAGGCTATATTAGCACACTTTCTGAGACTCATTAAACACTATTCTTGACCTTGCGTTTTCTATTGTCAAAATCAGTTTTCTTCCAAATTAAACAATTTGAAATATAATTGCTTTTCATTAGACATTATTTTGGAGACTAATCCTGCTTAGAAAATGGAGTGGACATATTGACCAAACTTTACTTTTTTATTCTGAGCTCCTTCAATTTTCACATCTCCTTAAGACTCTCTTTACACAGTAAATATTTGTAATAGCCATGCCTTCCTAAGATTTTACAAACTCTTTTTTTTTTTTTATCTTATCTCAGATGGAATTAATGTTACACAAGTTTCTCTGAGAACCAAGGTTCTGGGAAAGAAAGTAACCTATTAAAAGCAGTAGGTTCCTACCAGAAGTATCCTGACTTTTTTTTTTTTTGGCCAGGGCTGGGTTTGAACCCACCACCTCTGGCATATGGGGCCAGCACCGTACTCCTTGAGCCACAGGCACTGCCCAAGTATCCTGACTTTTAAAAGAAATTAATTTACTGAACATTTTCCCTCACTTCAGGATGTGATATTAAGGCCTTCCTTACGAATACCTGTAGAGGACTTGAGGATCTTTTGTACCCAAACCTGGGGAATACTGGCTTTCATTCTCAGGGCACTTTTACTCAAACATCTTCATTACTCTGTCTAGGACTTTGTTTCTAGAAATCAGCCTTTTTGATATCATCCAAGATATTGTATCTCTGACAGGAGGAAATAACAACAATTTTTATTGTCAATTGGTCACCAACCTAATAGCTTTGAAGTGACTTGTGAATCAGCTCATTCTGGAGGAAAAACTAAAATCAGTAAGTTGAAGTTACTAAACTTTCTGGTTCAGTAAGTTGAGGTTATCTAAACCAGAAGGAAGAACTCTGTGGAGACATAGTAAGCTTCCCAATACCAGAGCCGTTCCCATGGAATTAAGCCACCACCTCCCTGGGATGAGATTGATGGACTGGGTTAAGGGTTGGACTCCCATGCACAATCCTCAGAGTATGAGAACTCCTTCCCCTCATTTATCTGTGCTTCTTATCTCTCTTTTACTGCCAGCCAACTCTGGCTTTCCCCCTACTACATTCCCTATACGACCCCTTCCTCTCACTCTCTTACCTTGTTGATTTCTCCAATCTTTAACTCAACATTAATCCTATTATTTATTATTTTGAACATATACCAAGAGAAGGATACAATAATGAACAAGGCAAACAAGAGTGCTTTTAAAAAAGTGTTTAGAACTTAGCTCAGGCAACAGATAAGTGAGTATATGTATACGTACATGCAATTTTATACATAGAGAACTACTATTTTTATAAATAGAAAATTACATTATAGTTGTCACAGAGAAGTACCAGATGTGAGGGTGTCTCACCCAGCCCAGAGAGTGAGGGACATTCTCCTGAAGAATGAAAGTGAAGGAATGAGTGTGTGTTTGCTAAAGGAAACACCAGGCTCTCTTTCACAGTTCAAAGACTTCCAAATCTCCAAGTTTCATAAAGTTCTACTGTCTTTTTCCAAAGCTCTGGTTTACATATATTTCATATATATATTTATTTTATGTATAATATATATTATATACATATTTATGTGTATTTATTTCATATATTTATTTATTTATACATATATTTTTTACTCTGACGTCTACTTGACCTCACCTGCCACTGGCAAAAAAGTTTATAGGTAACTATATTTTAGAATATATACCCAGGTCAAATTGTGCTTCTTGAAATAGAGCATCATGGAAGAGTCCTGGGGTGAAGCTTAGGCAAGAAGAGAATGATCAGATGGGACATGCTAGCTAGGGCTTAACTTGTCCTTTTCTTGATTCACCCAGCCTACACTATGGATGGTCCAAAGCCAAAAATAAATCGTTTCAACCAAAATGTTCTTATCCTAGGTGGCATAAGCAATGGTAGCAATGGCAACGTTACCTAGTATCTCAGCTTGTGTTGGTGTCCCTAGAAATTAAATGTTCTCAATCAACTGTTATTCATCTGTGCTATTTGGGAGCCTTGACCTGCTAAGAGTATCCCAGCAGGAGGGCTCATTTCTTGGGAATCAGTTGTGTGGTGGCTGAGCAGCTTAGATTCTCATACCCAATCCTGAGTCTAGAGTTAATTCTAGAGACTATGGCCATCTCAGCCAAGTCAAGAAAGCAGTCACTGGACTAGAAGATGAGCCAAATGGAAGAACAAAACATTACATGCGTTTTGCCAGCTCATGGGTACGTTTCTGCCAACCTCCTCTACTTACATGGATCATTATGAAAAGTTTTGAGATACACAAAAGTCAAGAAATATAATGTCTACAAGGGCAGAAACACATGAAGCCCTCCCAGAAACACCAGTAAGCTGAACTTACTGGTTGAAACTTGCACAGGTGAATCAGAAAGGATGTTCTTGACTCTGTTTCTTGGAAGCAAAATAATGGACCGTAACACTGTCTCAAAACTTTAGTAGTGATCCCCATATGTATGCATGGGTTCCTAAAAGGTGAACAAATGTGGGTCTCTGAGACTCAGAGGAACAACTGAGGATACAGTTTCAGTCTGTTCAGTCCACATGTATTGAGTGACTGCAATGAGCCAAGCACTCGACCGGATTCACACCTGCAAAGATGGCTCTGAAACAGCCTTTCGTCTGCAAGAGTTTCAGCCTAAGCTGGCCTCTTAGGAGGCATCGTTTAGAAGCAGAATAGGTGAATACTAAGAAATATACAAGATAATCCACACCAACTAATTGAGATCTCCTCCAAACTTTGTGTAGTTTATTCTTAAGGGACACATTTTTTTTTAGTACAGGCAGTCAGAGATTCCTCACTAGCAAAAGTAATTACTCTCAGTGAAATTCAGTTATGTTCTCAAAATAAAAATACTTATTCAGGCTGGGTTCAGTGGCTCTACCTATAAACCTAGCACTTTGTGAGGCCAACATGAGAGGATCACTTGAGGGCAGGAGTTTGAGACCAGCTTGGGCAACATAGCAAGATCCTTGTCTCTAAAAAAAAATTTTTTTTAAATTTTTCTGGGTATGGCTGCACATGTCTATAGTCAGAGCCACTTGGGAAACTGAAGCAGGACAATAGCCTGAGCCCAGGAATTTGAGGTGAGCTATGATGACCTGTGCTTTAGCCTGGGCAACACAGTGAGATCCTATCTCTAAAACAAAACAAAACAAAACAAAAAACCCAAACTAACAAAACCCACTTATTCAGTGGCAAATATGTAGCACAACAAATGCAACCATATTTATACTTCAAACTAAAATATACTGGGTTAACTGACGATAATCCCTTGAGCACTTTCTAACCGAATGTGTTAAAATGTTCTAAAATAGTCTTGTAGGAAAGCCTGAACTCAAGGTGGAGATTGGACATAAATCCAGAATGATGACTGGCTTTAAGGAGAATTAAATCTGATAGGATCCATGTTTTTCCTCAGGAACTTACGTGAGAAAAGGGCATTTCATATCATTGTCAGAAAATATATTTCTTAAATATCCCCTCCCAAGTTTGTATTTAACATTGCCCCCAAATTGTGAGGAAATTCTCCAGCAAGGCAATTCCATGCTTATCTGTTTGGACTATAAAGCATATTTTAAAAATAATAGCAAAGTAACCCCAAAACTTTATTTCCGCAACTTAAATTTTTTTTTTTTGAGACGGAGCCTCAAGCTATCCCCCTGGGTAGAGTGCCATGGCATCACAGCTCATAGCAACCTCCAACTCCTGGGCTCAAGCGAGTCTCCTGCCTCCGCCTCCCAAGTAGCTGGGACCACTGGCGCCCGCCACAAC
>CAUYQV010045396.1:0-12237 GCA_963574575.1 Galagoides demidoff
GCAGCTGTCTGCCTAAGGTGTCTCAATCAGCGGCTTAATGGCTGTGCACGCAGGTGTGGGGGAAGGCAGCAGGGAGTGGCCCTGCGGTTTAACAGAGCTTATGCAGTAAATGACAAAATGGCGCTGGTCTGGCCCTTTCAAAGGATGCAGACTTTACTTCCTTCACGTTTATATGGATGGAATTGGAAATTGTTCTTCTTAGCAAAGTATCTCAAGAATGGAAGAAAAAGTACCCAATGTACACAGCCCTATTTTGAAACTAATTCATAGCTTTTATAGGAATGTCATAACCTAATTATAGCCTTAGAATATGGGAAGGGGGTGGGAGGGCGAGGTGAGGGGAGTGGATGGGGGAGGGACAGAGATTGGTGGGGTCACCTCTATGGTTTATCTTACAAGGGTATAAGTGAATCTTTCTAAAAGCAGAGTGTGAACGTTTTGACTCAATAACTAAGAAAATGACATGAGGGTTATCTTGACCAGTTTGATGAGAGTATTTCAAAATGTATGTGAAAACAGCACACTGTACCCCATGATTGCATTAATGTACACAGTTATGCTATAAGAAATAAAAATTTTTAAAAAAATCTCCAAAGAGAAAAAAATGTCGATGCTTACATCCCTCCCTGTGAGACTCCTATGCACAGCCCAGGCAGTGGGATTGCTAAAGATCCCCAGGTGACCTTAACAAGCCGTGGAGCTTGAGAATTGCTGGTGTATAGCCCAGGGCACTGCTCCCAAGGGCAGGCCTCATAACTGGTAAGCAAAACAATCAAAGGGAGTGTAGATTCAGAAAGACATGAAATATCCAAAAATAAGCCTTGCTTGCCTCACAATCAAAACAGCTAGTCATAAGCATTTGCCCTTCTGGGTGCCAGGTGACCCTCATGATGCCTCAGTCTTGCAAGCCAGTGTAAGGCGGGTTAGAACCTGAGATTGAGTTTTCTGCCTTTCGGGCCTTAAATTTCCCCCTCT
The DNA here is from genome assembly GCA_963574575.1 of Galagoides demidoff. NCBI lineage: Eukaryota > Metazoa > Chordata > Mammalia > Primates > Galagidae > Galagoides > Galagoides demidoff. The sequence continues at coordinate 976 of CAUYQV010045396.1, forward strand.
TCAAATGGCTTCTGAGATGGGAGGCCCCTTTCCTTCCCTTTAGAAATGCAGGAGGCCGGATGCCCCAAGCCTTTGTGTAAGTTACAACTGGTTCATTTTTCATGAATAAACATGAGAGAGAATGTGTGAAGAGGAAAAACATTTATCAATTATGTGTCTTCAAAACATCCGAAGATTATGCAGCTTTAATGGCTGAACAATTTTGAAAGGAAAACTTGCAAATTGAGCTGCACCTGAACTCATAATAAAAAGGCATTAAATGAATTGACTCTCTCAGTGCTTAACAACAAGCCTGATCTGCATATCCAAGTCGAGCTGTCCAGGGTCTTGGTGGCATTTGCCCTTAGTTGCAGGCTGCTCCAATTTGAGAGAAAAGTGAGGCTGACCCATCGCGCATCACCGGGGAGGTTATCTTCATAGGTGCAGCCTTAATAAAGACAGAAGGTTAGGGATCTTCAAGAAATATTTGCCCTAGCATTTTTACCCCTTAATGTTCCAAACTGGCTGCAGTACAAATGTACTCATTAGATGGGTCCCAGGTGGTGTGATTCAATCAGACAGACTGCCCAGGACGGGACTGCCTCTGGGCTGGTGACTTACCACCTAAGTCCCAGAAATAGCAGAGGAAGACTAGCTGTCCCCAAGGTCATGATAAGCTTCATAAAGCTACTATAAAGAACACTTTGGCCTCAGTCAACTCCCTTGCTGGTTTATCTTTTTAATACAAATGAGAGGTATTAGGCACCCAGTTTTTTTTTTTGTTGTTGTTGTTGTATTTCATTGTTTTGTTTTGTGGCTGTTGCTTTCAAATGTTACCCCATTTAATCTTCACAGTAGCCCTTTGAGGTCACGTAAGGAAAAGAAAGCTACACTTCTGAGGGTCTAAGAAATCTTCCTGTGATAGGGTAGAGCCCATCCAATCTGATTTCTGTGTTCTTCTCACTCTCCACCAAAGGTCCAGGGATCTCAAAAAGAGATGAAGAATGGGGTGGCACCTGTGGCTCAACCGGTGGTGCGTTCAAACTTGACCCCAGTCAAAAACTGCAAAAAAAAGAGAGAGAGAGTGTGTGAGATAAAGAATGGAAAAACCGGTATTTTTCTTTCTTCCACTTTCTCCCTCCCTCTTCTTTTCCTCCCTTTATTCCTTTCTTTCATACATACAATAAAATTCAACTTTTAAATGTCAGATTTGAAGAATTTTGGCAGGATACAATTACATAATTACCACCACAATCAAAATATAGAATGTTTCAATCACTCCAAAATATTCTTCTTCACTATATTTTAGGTTAACTCCTTCTTCCCAGCCCCAGATCCTGGCAACAATTAGCCAATTTTCTGGCTCTGTGGTTTTGCCTTCTAGAGGGTGGCATATAGATGTGTTGGGGTTCAGGCAGTTGTCTGTGTTCTCAGTTCTTGGTATGATCTTGGCTAAAGAATCACCAGACCCACCATAATCAAGGCAAGCAGGAGACAAAGTTCATGGAAGAAGAGAAAGATAGGTTAATGGAGCAAGACGTGTGACAGCACACAGGCACCTTCTGTCATGTCCAAAAGGCTCTGATAATGGTCACCGGTTCTGTTTGTACGTCTGGATTGGCCCCTCCTCAAGGTTCAGACATCCCCAGGGAACCACTTTGCTGGACAATTAACAACAGGATAATTAGCTCTAAATCGCTTTCTAAATCCTATTGTGCCTGGCTCCCCAGGCTTTCCTAATTCCCCCAGGTGTGGCAGGATAGGATTAAGGTGGGGCAGCCCTCCTCCCTTCTCTCAGACGGTGCAATCACTTGAGGCAGCACGGAGGCAAAGCTCACAATTAGTCCTTTTCCCCTGGAAGAACCAGAATGCAGTCTATCTACTTAACAGATGGAAACTTACAATATAAATCTCTTAGTACCTGGCAGTTTTACTTGGCACCAAGTGTCTGAGGTTCTTCCACCTCTTTGCGTGAATCAGTGGTCTGTTTCTCCGACCGTTGTTTGGATGTAGCCGCTTGTCCACTCCCCAGCTGATGGACATTTGGACTCTTTTGAGTGTTTTCCTAACTGTTGTGAACGAAGCTGCTATAAACATCCAGATTTCAGAATATTCAGCTGCTATGACATTCAGGTATTTCTGAAGACACATGTTTTTATTTCACTTGGGTAACTATCTAGAAACAGAATTTCCAGAACATATGCTAATTATAGGTTTAACTTTATAAAAATTGCCAAACTGTTTCAAAATGACTGTACCATTTTGCATTCTGACAAGCAATGCATGAGAGTTCAAGTTGCTTCATATACCTGCTATTACTTCATATTGGCAGACTTCTTGATTTTAGCCATTCCAGGGATGTGTAGTGACAAATTGTGGTTTAGTTAATTAGTTATTTCCCTAATAACTAATGTTGTCAAACATGTGCTTACTGGCCATTTGTATATTTGGTTAAGTATCTGCATAGTCTTCTGTGCACTTTAAAATTGGGTTATCTGTCGTCTTATTCTTGATTTATTAGACTTCTTTCTGTATTTTGAATACAAATTCCCTTACCTGATGTGTGTTTCAAAAATATTTTTTCTCTATCCATGCCTGTCTTTTCATTTTCCTTTTTTTGCAGTTTTTGGCCAGGGCTAGGTTTGAACTCGCCACCTCCGGCATATGGGGCCGGCACCCTATTCCTTTTAAGCTACAGGCACCACCCTCTTTTCATTTTCTTAACAGTGTTATTCAAAGAACAAGTGTTTTTAATTGTGAGGTCCAATTTTCAATTCTTTCACTCGTAATTTGTGCTTTTTGTGTTCTACCTAAGGAATCGTTGCTTAACTTAAGGTCACAAAATTTTCCTCCTCTTTTCTTCTAGAAGTTTTATAGTTTTAGCTCTTACATTCATGTCAGAGATTCATCTTGAATTATTTACAAAGCGCAAAGTATGACTCCAGATGAATACTCTTGCATATGGATATCATAACTTTTCAGCACCATTTGCTTGAAAGACTGCCCTTTCCCAGATGAATTACCTTGGCAACTTTGTTGAAAACCAGTTAATCTTATATATATGTGTCTACTTTTGGACTCTCTATTCTGTTTCATTGATTTCTGTTTCTGGACTCTCTACCCTTGTCTTGATTATTATATAACAGCTTTATAACCAGGATATTTAAGTGCTCCAACTTTGATGTTGCTTTTGAAATTGATTCGGCTATTCCAGGACTTTGAACCTTTGAATAAACTGTTGTGTCAGGGATTTGATTTTACTCTGCTGAGAAACTAATGAGTTAGCCTATCCCTACAGGTTCATGGATGCTGATAGAAACCTCAGGGAAGGAATTTATTACTCAAGGTGCAGCAAGCATTACGAGCACCACCATCTGCATGAGTTTCCCTCGCTCCCCACTCCAAGTTCCATGGGGTGGCCTGAGAGTGGATTCAGATGAATGCATGCAGATGCAATTTGTCTCAGTACCTGTGAGAAACAATGGGCTTTGGGAATTCATCCCTTTTATGTAAAGGTATAAGCAAGTCTGTTCTTTGTCCCAGAGTAAAACATTTGTTCCATACATCAAGGTTGCTCACTACAAACAAACACAATCCTAAGAGACGGCTGTCATAAAAGATGGTCAGGGCCTTGCTTCTTGGCCTTCCAAGCAAGATGGGTAGGAGCTCGAGAGACACATGAAGGGGAGTTTCCAGACAAAAATTTAGAATAAGCTTGTCAATTTCTATTAAAAAAAAAAACCTACTGGAATTTTGATTAGAATTATGTTGAATCTGTAGTTCAGTTTGGGGAGAATTGTAATTTTAATAAACCTGAATCTTACTCAATTCTAATATGAATAGGGTGACCAGACATCCCCCTTTCGGCGGGACAATCCTGCTTTTTAACAATTTGTCCCATGTCCCACAGTGTTTTTAAAAAGTCCCGATTTTTGGAAAGAATGCAAGAATGGGCGGGAGAACAGGAAGGGAATATACGGTTTGGGACTGCCATGTGGCTATTTTGCCAGAATATGAGTTTTATATTATTTTTGTTAATTTTATAATGTTAAACTGTAATAATAACAAATAATTGTTGAGAAGTGATTATCGGGAACTGCTTATCAAAGTTTGCATTGTTGTCAGGTCCTGCCCTGCCCTGCCCCGCCCTGCCCCCCAACCATGTTGTCCTGCTTTACAAATTTTAAAATCTGGTCACCCTATATATGAAGGCAGTAGGTGATCTATTACAAAGGGTGAGGTAGGGGAATGAGGGAGCAGGTAGAGAGGATGAGGGAAGGGGATGGGGGGGTCACAGTGTCTGACACACCTCTTGAGGGCAGAATACAATCACAAGAAGGACTTTACCTAACAACCACAATCAGTGTAACCTAATTCTTTGTACCCTCAATGAATCCCAAACAGAAAAATAAATAAATAAACCTGAATTTTCTGATCCACGAGAACAGTTTATTTCTACCTTGACAGAGGTCTCAGGAAGATTATATCTTGCATGTATTTTTAAAAATTTCTCCTAAAATGTCACAGTTTTGATGGCATTTAAAATTTGTATTTTCAATTGACCATTGTTATTATATAGAACTACAAATGCGTTTTGCATACTAATCTTGTCTCCTGCAAATTTGCTAAACTCATTAAGGTTTTTTTATACATTTCTTGAGATTTTCTATGTCCGTGCTAGTGTCATTTGTGTCTTAAAAACAGTCCCTGTGTCTTCTATTTCTTTTTCTTATCATCGCATGCTGGCAAAGATCTCTGATTTCATATTGAAGAGAAGTGATGAGAGTGGGGATTTTTGCTTTGTCAGCAATCTTAAAGGAAAAGCATTCAGCCTCTCACCATTAAGTTTGATGTTAGCTTCGAGTTTTTCATAGATGCTCTCAGGTTGAGAAATTTCCCTACTATTTCTGGTTTGCTGAGATATTTTATTATAAGTAACTGTTGAATTTTATCAAATTCTTTATATTCACATGGATTTTGAAATTTAGTCTGTTGATAGTGAATTACCTTAACGGGTTTTTAAACTGATGAGAACAGATACTATACTTGATCTTAGCTAACAGGCCAAGAAGCAATTAATTGATTTTTTCATATTGAACATTGAATTCTTGTAATAAGTCTACCTGGCCATGATGCATTATTATTCTTTTCATATATTTCTGGAAGAAATTTGTTAAAATTTTTGTTAAGGATTGTCAATGTGCATCAATTAACTTATGTGCATCTATGTAAACTGATTTGTAGTTTTAAATTTGAAAGATTTAAAATTCTTCAGAAATTTGTTAAAATTTAACAAATGTGAAAGATGTTAAATTTGAGTTACAAAAAATTTATTTACATCAATGTTTGATGTTAAATTTAATTTAATATCTTTGAAAGATGTTAAAATTTCTTCAGAAATTTGTAAAACTTTTTGTTAAGGATTATCACTGTATATCAATTAATTTTTTTTTTTTTTGAGGCAGAGCCTCAAGCTATCCCCCTGGGTAGAGTGCCATGGCATCACAGCTCATAGCAAACTCCAACTCCTGGGCTCAAACGAGTCTCCTGCCTCAGCCTCCCAAGTAGCTGGGACCACAGGCGCCCGCCACAACGCCCGGCCATTTTTTGGTTGCAGCCATCGTTGTTGTTTGGTGGGCCCGGGCTGGGGATTCAAACCCGCCACCTTAGGTATACGTGGCTGGTGCCATAGCCGATTGAGCCACAGGCACCGAGCCTGTGTATCAATTAATTTATGTGCATCTATGTAAATTGGTTTGTATCTTTACAAATTTTTCATCTTTATATGTCTTTATCGGGCTATTATCAGGATAATGTAGGCCTAATCAAATGAGTTAATAAATGTTTCCTTTTCTTTCAGTTTTTGAGAAGATATTGTATAGAATTGGTATATTTTTTTCTTAAATGTATGACAAAATTCACCAGTGAAGGTATCTAGTCTTAAAATTTATTTTAAAAGGAAACTTTTTTAAAATTTCAGATTAATTTCGGCATACATTAGGTAAGGTACCTGATGTAGTTGTGTCCTGTACCCAGGAGGTGCGCCCTATACCCTTACATTGTGCCCTTTAGGTAGAAGCACACCAATCCTCCTCCCTTCTTCCTTTTCCCTTCCCCCCTCCCTCCAACTGGAATTGAATTAAGTTTTTCTCTTGTGTGGATACGTATTAGTACATCTACTGGCTTCGTATTAATATTGAGTATGCTGGATACTTGCTTTCTCAATCTTGTGATACTTTACTAAGAAGGATGTGTTTCAACTTGATCCAGGTTAATACTAAAGATATAAAGTCTCCATCTCTTTATGGCTGAATAGTATTCCATGGTATATGTAGACCACAGTTTATTAATCCATTCCTGGGTTGATGGGCACTTGGGTCATTTCCACATCTTGGTGATTATAAATTGAGCTGCAATAAACAATTTAGGGCAAATGTCCTTAATGTTAAAATGATACTTTATTTCTTCTGGATAGATACCTAGTAATGGGACTGTAGGATCAAATGGAAGGTCCATTTTGAGTTCTTTGAGAGTTCTTCGTACTTCTTTGAAAGGAAAAGTTTAATAATAAATTCAATTACTTTACTAGATACAAAGCTATTCAGGTGATCTGTTTCAGCTTGAGTGAGTTTGACAGTTTGTGTCTTTCTGAAAATTTGCCCATCTTGTCTAGGTAATAAAATTTATAAGCATACATAGTTTACAATATTTTCTCATTTTATTTTAACATTTGAAGGATCTATAAGAATGTTCCTCTTTCATTTCTGGTATTGGTAACTTGTATATTCTTTCATTCTTCATCAGTCTGGCTAAATTGTATTTTTAAATTGTGGCCTTGTAGTTTTTAATCATATTTTATAATCATTTCACAGATAATTGGGTAAAAACGTATATTTGCTTAAAAAAATAAAGTTCAATGCATATCTCTTAATTTATTTGTTAATTATACTGCTCAGTTTCTGAATTCTTTGGGTTCATTAATAGAAGGCTCCAGCAAGAAAACAATGGAAGGGAAGAAAATGAAGTCAGGATTTTTATTCTCCCAGCTCCCTCCCTGTAGGGTCAGTAAAAATTAGCTGAGTTCCTTGATGAGAAGTCACAGCTCCTGCCAGGTAGCCCTCTCCTGTGACTCTGTCGGTCTCCAGGTTCTAGTCACTTAGTTTCTTTTATCAACTGAAGAATGATGGGCTCATTGCAGTGGCTCCCACCTAGCACCCTGGGAGGCTGAAGCAGGTGGATTTCTTGAGTTCAGAAGTTGAGACCAGGTTGAGCCAAGAGCAAGACACCGTTTCTACTAAAAATACAAAAAAACCTAGCTGGGTATTATGGCCAATGCCTGTAGTCCCAGCTAGTTGAGAGGCTGTGGCAATAAATAGGATTTCTTGAGCCTGAGTTTGAGGTTGCTGTGAGTTATGATAATACACTCTATCCAGGGTGACAGAGTAAGACTGTCTCAAAACAAACAAACAAACCAAAAAACCAATAAACTTTGTAAATTTGGAAGAGAGTTTTTATTCTCATCAAGGGCTGCAGCTTGTTGGGTGGCTATTCTGACAGGCTGAGAAGCAACAGTATTGACTAGAAACTGAAAGCATATACTTCAAGGGAAAGAGAAAGGAAGCAGAAATTTATGCTGTGTGGGGTGGCTAAACACATATCTGTAACAAACTAGAGGAGGAGTTATGAATAGTTACAAAAGGAGAAACTTGTGCATATGCAGTCAAACTTCATGCTACTTCTTGGGATCTATGTCAGAAAGCAGTGGCATTTACATGATCCAAGGGTGGAGTTTCTGCCTTCTGTCATCCAAAAGTGAAGCAGAAAACACAAAAACCCTCGCTGTACAGCCTCCATAAACTGGTCAGAACCACTAGGTGGTCAGTAGCCTCTTATCAGGAAGGAATGGAGGTCAACTGTGCCCAAACTGCAAAAGGCAGGCCCAGCCACAGGTGGTTTATTGAAATCAGCAGTGGAGCAAGTCTTTTAAAAATGGCTAGTTCTGGGGGTGGTGCTTATGGTTCAAAGAAATAGGGTATCAGCCCTATATGCCGGAGGTAGTGGGTTCAAACCCAGCTCCGGCAAAAAAAAACCTCCAAAAAAAAAGGCTGGTTCTGTTTAACCCTTAGGGAAGAAAATCTAAAGGCAGTTGACGAGAGGAGAGGGTGTAAAGAGGTGTATCTCACCTCCCATTTTATCATGGCTGGGAACTCAGTTTTGAGATTTCTCTGAGTTACCCTTGACCAAAAGAGGGTCTTTCAGTTAGTTGGAGAGCTTAGCATTTTATTTTTATTAATCACTTTCCCTTCTTTACCCTTGTAGTGTTCCCATGTTAATATTCTTGAGATACTGCAATATCCCTTGTAATTTCCCTATGCTTTGCCCACATTAATTTTTTTTTTTTTTTGAGACAGAGCCTCAAGTTATCCCCCTGGGTAGAGTGCCATGGCATCACAGCTCAGAGCAACCTCCAACTCCTGGGCTCAAGCGAGCCTCCTGCCTCCGCCTCCCAAGTAGCTAGGACCACAGGCGCCCGCCACAATGCCCGGCCATTTTTTGGTTGCAGCCATCATTGTTGTTTGGCGGGCCTGGGCTGGGGACTCGAACCCGCCACCTTAGGTGTACGTGGCTGGCGCCTTAGCCAATTGAGCCACAGGCGCCGAGCCCCCACATTAATTTTTTAAAAAACTTTTATTAAACTACCCACAAATTAACCAAATTGAGTGCACCATTTTGCAGTGATCAGCAGGGAGTCCTCTTAGATACAAGTAAACATTCAGACTCACAAAACCTTCATCAACATAATTAGGTACCAGTTTACTAAGAGTCACGTAAGAGAGAAATCAAAGCTTGACCACAAAGCACTGTTAGGACACTTCTTCCATCAGAGTGGTTCTTGGAGAAGTTAATACCACAGTCTACACAGTCTCCCAGCCTCCCCAGATAATGTTTCAGGTGTAAGACAAGGAGATCCACATCAGGCAGGTATAGAATTATCCAGCTTAGTAGCCCCATACTAACCCCAGTAGCCAATCTCTGGGTTTTTTAGTTTGTTTGTTTTTTGTAGAGATACCATGGCCTTATTTCCCAGATTGAAGTGCAGTGGCACTATCACAGCTCAATACAGCCTCAAACTCCTAGCCTCCCCAGTAAGTTGGACTGGTGGGCACCACAACACCCAGCTAATTTTTTTTTTTCTGTAGAGGGTGTGTCTAACTATGTTGCTGAGATTGGTCTTGAAACCTTGTCCTCAAGCCATCCTCCCATCTTGGCCTCACAAAGTGCTGGGATTATAGGCCACCTTTCCTTGCCCAATCTCTTCTAATAATTTCATAGCTATAACTTTTAAAGCCTTTGTAGAGGCACATTGAGTTACAAAAGTCACACATTTAGGGGAGCATAAATCTATGATGTCTCAATTGCATGTTTTTAGCTCATTTATGGTCACTTTCCAGATACAATTTATTCAATACAAGTTATTTCTTCAAAAGCAATTTTGCTTAGGAACATAGCTGACATCCTACCTTTATCAAGTTCTCAGAGGAACAGAGTAAAAATGATAAGTGATAATCAAATTCTCATGCAGAAAGAGGTATCTGTTTCCCACTGGGACATGGGCTATGTATTCTGTGTGTCTTATTTTGTCTATTTAAGCTATCATAGATAAATGGTAGTGTGCCAAAATTTTCCCCATTTTTCATGTATTTATCCTTGGTATTTTTATAATGTTTTGCTTTATATTTTCCTGGTATGTTTTAATCAACTAATGACTGTTGCATATTAATTATAGCTGTTATAAGTCCAGTTGATCTTTGCTCTGTTTAATGCTTTTGCATTGCTAAATTTTGTTTTGTCTGATTTTAATAGTGCTGTGCTTTTGTTTTTAATTCTATAGCAGTTTTAAGTTTACAGAAAAATTGATTGGGAAGTAGAGTTCCCACATACCTCCCCCACTCTAGTTTCCTCTGTTATTTACATCTGGTATTAATTTGGTACAATTATTACAATTGATAAACCAATATTGATACATTATTATTAACTAAAGTCCATAGTTTACTCTGCCTTTGTTTCTGTTTTGTTGGTCTCCTTCTACATATTTTTAAGTCCTATTTTTAACTTCTATGGATCATTTTATTTTAGGTGGATAAGTTATAAAAATCACAGAGTGGAGGAAAAATGACTTGGAAGTTTGATTTTTAGTGGAGGGTTTATATATTTTATTCCTTGTATATATTCTTGTTATATATAAAGCACCAGAGTTGTGACACAGGGCCGAGATTAGTGGCTAGGAACAACCATTACAATAAGCAGGTAAGAGAGAGGTAGACAACAAAAGTAAGGAAAGAACAAAGCTCAGACCCAAAATGAAAGGGCAGAAATGACGAAAGTCACTTAGGAGAAGGGAATAGCCATCTTAGATAGACAGGCAATCCTTTCTGGTTTTCACCAATGTAATCTTCATCTCGTTCTCTGGAGAAACATTCTGAAGAAGGAACTCAATTTCTCCTACCTCAACTGCCTATCACTGAAATGATTTTGTTTTTCTACAAAGTGTAATTGAGCGACTAGGCCATGTTTAACATATATTCATTTTTATATTAAGATTAACTAATGGGAGTCTTTTCACAAGATGGCGCCGAAAGCAAAGAAGGAAGCTCCTGCCCCTCCCAAAGCCGAAGCCAAAGCAAAGGCATTGAAGGCCAAGAAGGCAGTGCTAAAAGGCATCCACAGCCACAAAAAAAGAAGATCCGTACATCACCCACCTTCCGGCAACCAAAGACTCTGAGGCTCCAGAGGCAGCCCAAATATCCTCGGAAGAGCGCCTTCAGGAGAAACAAGCTTGACCACTATGCCATCATCAAGTTTCCCCTGACCATTGAGTCGGCCATGAAGAAGATAGAAGACAACAACACACTTGTGTTCATTGTGGATGTCAAAGCCAACAAGCACCAGATCAAACAGGCTGTGAAGAAGCTTTATGATATTGATGTGGCCAAGGTCAACACCCTGATCGGGCCTGATGGTGAGAAGAAGGCATATGTTCGACTGGCTTCTGATTTTGATGCTTTGGATGTTGCCAGCAAAACTGGGATAATCGAAACCAAGTCCAGCTGGCTAATTCTAAATATATGACTTTTCACCATGAAAAAAAAAAAAAGATTAACTAATGGAGGTGACAGTACAAACGAACAAGGAAAGAATAAAAGAGAAATACAAAGGAAGTCATCAAAATATAGCAATAAATGAAGATGAACACAGAGAAAAATAAACAAAATATAAGAATAC
>CAUYQV010045398.1:0-5000 GCA_963574575.1 Galagoides demidoff
AACTATAACTGAGAAAATGACATGAAGGCTGTGTTGATCAGTTTGATGGAAGTATTTCAGATTGCATGTGAAAACCCCACACTGTACCCCAGAAGTGTATTAATGTACATAGTTACCATTCAATAAAAATAAATAAATAAATAAATAAATAAATAAATAAATAAATAAATAAATAAATAAAAAACAATTTGGCTGGAACTGAGGTCACTATCCTAAGTGAAGTACTAGCAGGTATGTCCAACCTGCAGCTCATATGCAGCATGTAGGCCATTTGAGCCCTGTTTTGCTTATCTGTGGTGTTGGATATCACAAAAATTATGCATGGACCATTATTTTGCCCATCAGCTTTAATTAGTGTTTGTGTATTTAAAGTGTAGCCCAAGATAACTGTTCTTCTTCCAATGTGTGGCAGAAAAAAACAAAAGGTTGGATACCCTTTTTGTTGGAAAAGCAAATACCACATGTAATCAAATTAGAACTAACTGAAGAGCACACATGTGCTTAGAGGGAAGTAAAACTTAAGAGAAATCAAACCAGGGGGCAGAGGATGAAAAACCTACCTAATAGGGGGCGGCGCCTGTGGCTCAGAGGAGTAGGGCACCGGCCCCAAATACCAGAGGTGGCGGATTCAAACTCAGCCCAGGCCAAAAACTGCAAAAAAAAAAAAAAACCTACCTAATGGGTACAACGAACTCTATCTGGGTGACAGAAACACTTACATCCATGACTCAAGAATTATAAAAGTGATCCATGTAACCAAAAATATTTGTACCCCCATAATACTTGTAAAAAAAAAAATTCAAGGCCCTCCACTTATATCCAACCAATCTTTCTAAACTTAGCTATACTTTAACCATCTACTCTAACTATACTTACAAACTTCACTTATTGTTTCCTCCCAGGCTTAGCTTTGTCTCTCCCATTTCTCTCAGTTTCCATTCTTTTTTTTTTTTTTTGAGACAAAGTCTCACTCTCTGCCTCCTGGGGTAGATTTCCATGGCCTTGGTCTATCTCACAGCAACCTCAAACTTCTGGGCTCAAGTAATTTTCCTGCCTCAGTCTTCAGAGTAGGTGGGAGGGACTACAGGCATGCACCACCACACCCAGCTAATTTTCTGTTTTTAGTACAGATTGGCTCTTACTTTGCTCAGGCTGGTCTTGAACTCCTGACTTCAAGTGATCACCCTGCCTCAGCCTCCCAGAGTGCTAGGATTACAGGCCTGAGCCACTGCTCCTGGCCTCAATTTTCATTCTTATCACTAGGAAACCAACTGGGATTATTCTAGGTAACTAGAATCTGACCATTTCTAGTAAGTGTTTTGAGAAATTATTTTTTTATACCATGCTTTCAACACAGTGCATATTACCTCACATAATCTTTTTAAAATGTATGATATAATTATATTTTATAAGTAATCCCAATTAGATTATAAACTTTTTAAGGGTGAGAAAAGAACCATAAGCCTTTCCGTATTCCCACCTAGTACAATGCTTTGGATAAAGAAAACACCCTATAAATATTGTCCAATTATTTAAATATTGTTAAATAAATATGTAGAAATAAATTTAGGGCATTAGGTTTAGCCAGAAAAAAGTAGCCATGAAATAGTTTTAAAATAGAGCTTCTAGATCTCAGTATACAAATCGATTTTGAGGGGGGTGTCTCTTCTATCCACACATGTTGGATAATTAAATTCATCTCATATTTTAGAAGTTCTACACATTTCATGGGGGAAAAAAACATCAATCTATGTTGTCAGAAACATTAAAAAGATTAAAAGATAGATGGAAGGAAGAATGGATGGGTTGATATTAGAGCTATGGTTGAAAAGACACATAGTTTTTACTAGATGCTCAGAAAGTACCAGTCATTATGCTAAGTAAACACTACAACATACATTATCCCATTTGTTTTTCAAAGCAACTCTAGGATTAGATAAGGTCATTCTCCCTGTTTACAGACAAGGCACAAAGCTGTTTATTAAAAAAAAATAAAATACAAAAACTTGCCTAAGGTTATACCTAGCAAACACAAAAGGCAGAATTTGAACCCAGGTGCTTAATGCCAAGGAAGATACTACTAGAATTAAAGGCTTCTGAATTCTGAATTAAATAAATTATTGACTATTTTCCATTATCATCTGAATTATCTTTACTAATTTATACCCTTCCTCTAGAATTGGACATTCTGGTTGGACATACATAAATACTCATTTAATCGGAGCTTAGTCAAAGGATTTACTATCTTTACGTAATCCTTCCTTTCTACTTCTAAAGTTGGAGGTATTTAATTATTAGCTAACAACTATTTTTAAAAAGCAAATGAGAGAAAAGTGGAGCACATAATCCTCTAACCAATCCATTTGACTCTCATTCTGGGCAGTTTGACAACAAAATTGGTTAAGGAAATAGTTAAAGCTATTGGCACACAAGGCTTGGAGGCCCACTATAGTTTTTACACAGTAATTTTCTAACAAATATTTGTTGGTTGATAGCTATCCATGCTTTCCTTAGCATGCTTTTTCTGGTTACCCTAGGTGATCACCATTTAATTATATTTTTATACAGACAATTGTGAAATAAAGTAAGAATGTCACTGCCCATTCGTTTCAAGGCCCAGAGGATCCAATTTCTACCTTCCAGCTCTGACCAAAGCCGCACCAGACACATCAGACATAAGTGAAACTATTGCACTGTAAAAGTGGAGTTGAGGATAGTCTGGAGGGAAAACAGGTGAGGAGCTTAAGGATATGTCTTTAACACATTACCCATCCAGGGTTAATTTCAGGGAATGGAGAGTAATTTAGGAATCCTCTTAAAATCTGACTGCTATGTAACATTACATATTTCCTAACTTCTAAGGAAAAGAAATAGAAAACCCTCATACACAAGGATATGAATTTTCATAAATTATAATTATCTATGAAAGCTGAAAAAAGGTTTTTACCACCCACCAAAATTTCTACAATTTTGTACACACCAAATAGTCTGTTTTCACAAATAACTGAAGTGTTGCTATCTTGTATTTTTCCCTCCCTACCTCCACCACCTGCTCCTTTTCTTAGAGCTATTTGCTTTAAATTTCTCACTTGCATTTCCTGGTAATACATTACCATATACAGCTCCAGGAGAGCCTGAGAATCTGATTGTTTCCATGAATCATGGCACAGAATTGTTTGAGTTAACATAAAAGACAAGTATTACTACCTGTTGTCTCGCATTCTAAGGGGTCCTTTATCAAGTACTTGTTTGCATACCTAACAAACTACAGAATTTGTAGTTTTCCCAAGAAAGAATCCTGCATTATTTATCTGGTCTTGTTTGTTCTTCTCACATAAGTACCACCTCCACCTCACAATTTCCCAAAATTGAGAAAGTGTCCCCTGAAAAACTTTTACATTTATCATGTCCAATCTCTTAACTTTTTAGATTTCTTCAAAAGCAAATCTTTATTTGCATCCATAGTGCCTAGAACTAGAGAACTGCTACCAGTCTTAACAATCTATTACCAGATAGGAAAATTGTGGTATAGTGGAAAGGTTTAGTGTCTCTCTCTCTCTCTCTTTTTTTTTTTTTTAAGAAACAGGGTCTCACTATGCTGTCCAGGCTAGAATGCAGTGGTAGAATCATAGCTCACTTTAGCTTTGAACTCCTGGGTTCAGGTAATCCTCCTTCCTTAGCCTCCCTAGTAGCTGGGACTATAAACGTACAACACCACACCTGGCTAATTTTTTAATTTCTTTTAGAGATTGGGCCTTACTATGTTTCCAGGCTGGTCTCAAATTCCTAGCCTCAATGATCCTCCAACCTCAGCTTGCCGAAGTCCTAGGATTAAAAGTGTGAGCCACTGCACCTGCACTACTGTGTGGTTTTAAACCCTAGCCCTTTTACTTACTTGCCCATGAACTTGAAAGTTACTTAAATCTCTGTGCTTCCATGTCCCCTTCTGTAAAATTAGGACAATGCATCTTCCTTGAAGAGTGGTTGTCACTATCAATTCAATTAGCATGAGCAAAAATTGAGTATTTGGTATGAAACAAATGTTAACTTCCTTTAAATAAAACTTCATGTAAATATAGGTTGACCCAAAGTAAATAAATGAAAATCCCTACCAAAAAAATTCCCAATTTCTACAAATTACAATAAATAAAAGTTCCCTGAAAAAATTTTCCAGTGCAATACACTCATGACCCAATGCTGAGTGGACCAGTGACTGCAACAATGTCAACAGGATAAAACCACAGGGTAAAAGTATATATGCCACTATTTCCCAACAAGGGTACAGATGAGAAATAATCACTCTTTACACAGGAAAATCAGAAGCATACAGCATTTGCAGCTGCTAAGAACTATATTTCTAAGGAGAGTATGGTCCTGAGCTCTAGGTACCCATTCAGACTTCCTGCTATTTACTTCTTTTCTTGATTTTCAACCAACAGTCCAAGAATTTGGCCATTTTCTATATGCCATTTTCTCAGAGTTAATTTTTAAACAGAGCAGTATTTAGTATAATAAAATATGTATTACCGTTTAAATGAACTAGACAATAAATAAAAAGTCTAAGCCACTAAATCCTACAAAATACATGAATATATCGTTCAAATCCTTTGTATTTGAGAAACTATTGCCCTCATGTATCAGTGATCCCTTGCCCCATACTAAATGTTCTAAAATTTTACTTGTTTAACGCCATTTTTTATTTCTAAACCAGATCTAACATCAAGTTCCTATTAGTGTGCTAAAGAACCTAGCACATCCTCATGAGCTGATTGAAAACAGCTTACCTTACAATTCTCCTCTCACAACAATTTACGTTAGAAAATCAACTTTAAGAGTCATAGATATGCTAGCCTGACTCCTTGGTATTTTAGTGAATTCATTATCACAAAACAGGTATTCTTAATTGTACTACAGTTCAGAATAATGACAGACATTATTCTACCCCACAAGTAGCCTGAGAACACTATTTGTATAATTTGAAGCAAAACGTTTCAACATCA
>CAUYQV010045398.1:10000-38010 GCA_963574575.1 Galagoides demidoff
AGCTCCTAACTTATCCCCATTTTCAGATGAGCTAAGTGAAGGTTAGAAGTGGTCAGATAACATGGTATGATTATAAAGCTAGTAGAGGGGAGATAAGAGATTGAAACCAGTCCTGTTCAACTCTAAATCTCTTGCTTTTAACTTTTATATGTTACTATACTCCCAATTTATTTACTGAATCACTTACTGAATGTTAACTGTGTGCCAAAAACTATGCTCACTGCTTTATAAAGGTTAGCTCTAAGACCCACCATAACCTAAAAATGGTAATTATCATTGTTTCCATTTTACTGAAGAGAAAACTGAGGTTCTGGGAGATAAGGCAGCTAGTAAGAGGCATCACCACAATTTAAATTCTGGTCTATTTGGCTGCACTCTTTCAACTACATATGATAAGTATATTCTCATTTCCTACTTCTTCCTCCCCATAAGACCCTTCTCCATTTCTATAGTTCCAGGTTCCACCAAGGTTCAGCTAACTTTTTACCTTCTCCAGATGCATTTCTACAAAATTCTCAGCCCACCTTTGTATTCCTATTGTAATTATTTGTGTACCGTAAGATTTAACTAGATTATGAGAGATTTGTATTTGTATTTGTTTCCTCTTCTGTTTATATTCTTTGTCCCTAATCAGCCAACACAGGGAAGCCCAATAGCAGGTTCCTAAGGCAGTTTGTAATGTCCAAACATACCTTACTTTATTCTCAACTCAGCTGTTTGAAAAGGAAAATAATTATTTCATAATACTTTGTACTCCAAGACAACAGGCAGTGTCCTAAGTGCACAGTAGGGTTTCATAAATAAGGTGTTGATTGACTCCAGTATACTCTTAATAGTAAGAAGTTTTTAATAATAGCTAACTCTGTATGTATAGAAATATACATGTCTGTGTGTGTAGGTATATGTGCATATATATGTATGGATTGATCCTCATAAAATCCAATGGTGCAGGTACTATTGTTCTCTCCATTTTACAGAGGAAACTGAAGACAAGAAGGGTGAAGTGACTTGTCCAAGGTTCACGTACATAGGAAGTGGCAGAATCAAGATTCAAACCCATGCAATCTTAATCCAGAGTTAGCATTTCCTTGACTATGATACAGTACTACTTTCACTCAGAAGATGTTATTCCAAGATTAAACAACTCTCACACATTAAAAAATTGTGAATTCACACATTACTCCTGCTATAAACACTATTGGAGAAGATATGAAAGGAGAACCTATCTACATGGGATAGAAAACTACTGAGGAAAATAAAAACAAAAGAAAATTGGGAAGTATTTCTCTTTAAAAAAAAAAATTAGAGTATTCCTTTCTCTCCACATGCATGCCATCATCTCCTGTTTGGGGAACCTTTGATAAACGTCATTCTCCCTGGAGTTAGGTGATATCTCATAGCGGTTTTGATTTGCATAAGATGTTGAACATTTTTTCATGTGTACTGGCCATTAGTCTATCTTCTTTTGAAAACTTTTATTCATGTCTTTTGCCCTCTTTTTTATAAAGTGGTTTGATTTTTTCTTGCTGATTTGCTTGAGTTCTTTATAGAGTCTGGTTATCATCCCTTTATCAGATGTATAACATGCAGATATTTTCTCCAATAGGTTGTCTAATCATTCTATTAATTATTTCCTTGGCCAAATGTACCTTTTTTTTTTTTTGAGACAGAGTCTTCTTCTCCTGCCCTTGGAAGAGTGCTATGGCATCATTCTTGCTGCAGCTAATCTTGAACTCCTAAGCTCAAGCAATCCATCCACTTCAGCCTCCCAGAGTGCTAGGATTACAGGTGTGATCCACTACTCCCAGCTGGCCATACACACACACACACAAAGTTTCATTTGTTAATTTATTATTATTGCTGTGATTACCACCAGGTCATCTTCAGAAATTCTTTCCCTAGGCCAATATCTATGAGAGTTTTCCCCATATTTTCTGGCATAATTCTTATAGTTTCATGTCTTAGGTTTAAGTCTGTGATCTATTGTGAATTAATTATTATGAGTAGTGAGAGGTGCAGATCCTGTTTCAGTTTTCTACATCTGACTATCCAACTTTCCCAGCACCATTTATTGAATAGGGATTCTTTACCCCAGTGTACCTTGTCTACTTTGTCAAAGATCAGATGACAATATGAGGATGGTTTTATATCTTGGTTCTGACCCATAGGTCTATGTCTGTTTTGGGTTACTATAGCATTGTAGCATAGCTTGAAGTCTAATAAAGTGATGCCTCCCAATTTGTTCTTATTGCTTAAGGTTGCTTTGGCTATTTAGCTCTTTACTGGTGCATAGGAAGTATAGAATTATTTTTTCTAGATCTATGAAAAAGGATATTAGTATTTTACTGAATCTATAGATCACTCTGGGTAGTACAGACACTTTAACAATGTTGATTCAGCCCAAACATGAACATGATGGGGTTTTTTTTTGTTTTGGTTTTGGTTTTTTTGAGGTAGAGTCTCACTTTGTCACTCTCAATAGAGTGCCGTGGTGCTCACAGCAACCTCAAACTCTTGGGCTTAAGCAATTCTCTTGCCTCAACCTCCCGAGTAACTGAGACTACAAGCACCCAACCACAGCATCTGGCTACATTTTAGAGACAAGGTCTTGCTCTGGCTCAGGCTGGTCTTGAACCTATGAGCTCAAGCAATCCACCCACCTTAGCCTCTCTAGTGCTGGGATTACAGATATGAGCCACCACGCCCAGCCCAATGTTTGTCTATCTATTTATGTCCTCTGCAATTTCCTTCTTCAGTGTTCCATATTTCTCCCAGTAGGGGTCTTTAACTTCCTTAGTTAAATATTTTCCTAGGTATCTTCCTTTCTTTGTTGCTATTGTGAAAGCCTTTGATTTGATTCTCAGCTTGACTGTCACTTGTGTGTATGAAAGCTACTGATTTGTGAACATTGATTTTCTAACCTGAGATTTTGCTGAATTTACTTCTCAATTCCAGGAGTCTCTTGGCAGAATCTTTGGGGTTTTATAAATGTAAGACCATATCAGCAGCAAAAGTGATACAGTACTGTTGGGAATGCAAGGTAATACAACCTCCATGGAAAATAGTATGAAGATACCTCAGTGAACTAAAAGTAGACCTACCATTTGATCCAACATCCTGCTACTGGGTATTTAACCAAAGAAAAGAAAGTCATTTTATCAAATGGACATATACGCTCAAATGTTTATAGCAGCACAATTCACAAAGATGTGAAATCAACCCCAGTGCCTACCGATACATAAGTGGATTAATAAAATGTGGTATATGTATACTATGGAGTACTACTCAGCCACAAAAAGGTAAACTAATACCTTTTGTAACAACTTCAATGGAACTGAGATCATTCTTCTCAGAGAAGTACCAGAAGAATGAAAAAACAAATACCACATGTATTCACCATTAAATTGAAACTAATCCATCAATACCAATGTACACACATGGTAGTAAAACTAACTCAATGTAAACCAAGCAGGTAGGAGAGAGGTGGAGGGAACAGGTAATAAATTCCCACCTAACTAGCACAATGCACTGTATCTGAGTGATAGACGCACTTAGAATGTTGACTCAAACTGCACAAAAGCTAGTCATGTAACCAAAATACTTGTATCCCCATAAAAAAGAAAAAAAAATAGTGTGCCATTTTCACATAAGTTTCTGTGATTTATAAAACATCCATACCATCTTCTTCTCACTGATGCACCAAATTATATAGCATATTTCAGAGTGAGCAACCTCTTTAGGAAAGACCCTGAAGCTGTATGACAAAATCATGTAATCCTGAACCACTAAAATGCAACCACCTTTGGACTGACACACAATAGCTGTTTAAGGTGTCTGACAAACGTCCTGATGAAGATACCAAGGAAAAATTGGAAAAGAGAATGCTAAGTTCTAGATCTTTTAAGCTTTATTAAGTTGTTGCAAAAGTCAGGAATAAATATAAGATACATCTCTATTTTAAAGCAATAAGAAATTCTTGATAATTTAGAGATGATGGAAATTAGAGATAAGGTATGCTTATACTTCATAATTTATAATTTGCAAGGCCTTATTGTGCACATTATTTCTTTTAATTCACACAGTCATTTGGAGAAATCATAGTATTATCATCTCTACAGAATCGGCCTCTACAAATGAGGCTCCGAGAAGATAACATCCCATAATTATTTCGGAAGAAAGTGGTGATATCTAAAATCCAGATGTCATGAAATTCCTTCCCTTATATCACATGGTTCCTCTTGAAGAAAATGGAAATAAAAACTCCTTGCATTAAGAGGGAGAAAAAAGTAACAGTGGTTACAAAATAAACAATGAAGACTGAAGCCTTAGAAAGACAAATCTTAGCATTCTTGTTCTCTCTCTCTCTCTCTGCTCTTATAAGAAACTTTCACATCTTCCCCTTTGAATAAAAGCCCTCCTGGTTGCTTTCCATCCTCATGTTCCCTAACTTCACTCCTCCTTCCTTGGACCTCTGGGAACAAGCACTGTAACGCAGTACCACCACATAGACACATGAAAACAAGCCCATGACTATATTCAAAGAAAATACCAAAGAAAAGCCTGAGAAAATCTAGAATAAAGCAATTTTCCCAGGTAGCACAGCATCATAATTCTCCAGAAGAAAGTAAAATACAGCACGATTATATAGAAGCATTGTGTGGTGTGCTGTATATATGGTGGGGGGAAAGGAAAGATAGGATCTGAAAATGAAAGAAAAATTAAAAAGTAGGCAAGCAGGCGGTGCCTGTGGCTCAAAGGAGTAGGGTGCTGGCCCCATGTGCCAGAGGTGGTGGGTTTGAACCCAGCCCCGGCCAAAAACTGCCAAAAAAAAAAAAAAAAAAGTAGGCAAGCCCACCTACAACTATTAGGTCCACAGAATTCTGTGTCACAGAGTAAAGAAAATTTCCTACTTCAGAGTTCTACAATTTTCTAAGGAACAGAGATCCATAAACTCATCTACTCTTTCTCAGAACTAACATATAAAACGTTTTCAACATATGTGTGCAAGGAAGGACAAGTAAGACATTTCATTACAGCAGAGCCAGTGTGACAATGGCCACACACAGCATATCCTGTGTACATCTCTGGTTGTAAAGATGTCCATAAGCCTTGGCACCTTGCCAGCGTAACATGTAACACATGGTTCCAGATGAGGAAGGCTCTACCTAACCTAAATATTATGCATCTCATTTTATTAATCCATTCAGTATATATGTATATGGCGGATATGGTTCTAGATTCTGGGGATAAAGCAGTGAATAAGATAAAGTCCCTGCCCAAATAAACTTGCATTTTAAGTCAAATTAAACCACCTCCAAGATATTTCACAGCCCTAAGATTCTATGGTTCTATAACAGAAAAGGCTTAAATTGCAAATGTCCTCTGTAGAGGGACATTTTGAGGACATAAAGGAAAGGAACTCCCTGCTAGCTTTAAATGCTTAGTGTTCAGTATAGGTTTTTCACCAAATGGAGATTAACTACTAAACAGGCTGAGCATTTCTTTTTTTTTTTCTTTTAAGAGACAGAGTCTTACTTTATCGCCCTCGGTAGAGTGTCGTGGCATCACAGCTCACAGCAACGTCCAGCTCTTGGGCTTAGGCAATTCTCTTGCCTCAGCCTCCCAAGTAGCTGGAACTACAGGCACCCACTACAGTGCCCGGCTATTTTTTTGTTGCAGTTTGGCTGGGGCTGAGTTTGAACCCACCACCTCAGTATATGGTGTTGGCTCCCTACTCACTGAGCCACAGGTGCCGCCCCAGGTTGAGCATTTCTAATGTGAAAATCTGAAATCTAAAATGTTCCAAAATCCAAAACAATTTTGAAATCTAACATGACATTCAAAAAGGATTTCAGATTTCACATTTTTAGATTGGGGTATTCAGTCAGAATCTGCAAATCTTTCAAAATCCAAAAGAATCCAAAATTGAAAACGCTTCTGGTCCCAACCATTTTGGATAAAGGATACTCAATCTGTATTATGGATATAGAAACAGATTCAAATTGGTTAAATGAATTGTCTATGGTTAAATAGATGGTAAGTAGTAGAGATAAGAGCCATATCCTGACCCAGTGCTACTTTAGAAACACATGATAATTGTGATGAAACAGAGTAAAGATTTTTAAAGACTATTTGGCTACTAAAAGTCAGTTTTGCAACAGTGAATCTCTGCATCTTTGCTCACCTCTATACTTATTAGTACTATACATTTTAAGTCTTAATTGTCCTCTAATTTTAGGAAATAAGATTTGAAAGTGTTTACAGATGAAAGCACCCTTAAAAGTAATCTAGTTATTTTCAGATGAGGGAATAATCAGAGAAGGACAGAAATTTGCCTGAAGTCCCACAGCTAACTCATGGCAGAAAACCCAAGTCTTCTGATAATGCATCTCCATCACCAAACCATATCTCCTAAATTCCTCAATGATAGGAATGACTTGTTATTTTTTTTTTATTTCTAACAATACTCAGAAAGAATATAATGCTACGGGCATATTACATTACCTGGCAAATTAATTATAAAAATTTCCTTTTCAAACCTAACTTTTCCTTCCCCCCACAACCTCTCTATTCCAGTTGGGCTAAAAACATTTTAATAGCTTCTGAACCAAGATTCTGACCTAAAGGACCCCAGAAGGAATCTGCTAAGCTTAATACACAAGAATAACCCTATCTTAATATTTTTTCCCCAAAAAAAGCATTAGGACTTATAGGACAAGGCCCTTCCAAATGGGTTTTTCTGAAAAGCAACTGAGTGTCTAAAAGACTTGAATTTTCAGGCAAAGAAAGACTCTACCTACTGGCCTTGCTGAAAGGAAATTTTCCTGAGTTGCACCTACAAACTTGATCTACTCTGCAGCCAGGCCTCCCTTGGAAAAATGTCAGAGATTACACAGAAGCACTAAATTGGGCAACAAAATCGTTCTAGTTCTGTTACTAATAAGTTATTTGACACTGGGCAAAATCAGTTATCCTCTCTGGGTTTATTCTACCTATCTCTAAAATAGAAATAATAATATTTACCCCATTTATGTTACAAAGTAATCCAGTAGAACACATGAGCTAATAGCCATAACAACAATTTGAAAAGTATATATTACCATACAAATGCAAGAGGCAACATCTTACATCAAAACAATTACTAGTGGTTCGGCGCCTGTGGCTCAATCGGCTAAGGCGCCAGCCACATACACCTAAGGTGGCGGGTTCAAATCCCCAGCCCGGGCCCGCCAAACAATGATGGCTGCAACCAAAAAATGGCCAGGCATTGTGGCGGGCACCTGTGGTCCCAGCTACTTGGGAGGCAGAGGCAGGAGACTGGCTTGAGCCCAGGAGTTGGAGGTTGCTATGAGCTGTGATGTCATGGCACTCTACCCAGGGGGATAGCTTGAGGCTCCGTCTCAAAAAAAAAAAACAAAAACAATTACTAGTATTGTCATTCAAAATAACTATGCATTGCAGAGACCAGAAAGCTCTCTCATTAAGCCAGTTGGAAAAGGATAAAAGCAGTATGATATAGGTAGATATCAAAACTTTGGAGTCAGCAAACATGAGGTATGAATCCAGACTCTGTGACCTCGACAAACTATTGAAATTATTTGGCTCGGTGCCTGTAGCTCAAGTGGCTAAGGCACCAGCCACATACACCTAAGGTGGCTGGTTCAAATCCAGCCCAGCCTGCCAAACAACAATGATGGCTGCAACCAAAAAAAAATAGCCAGGCATTCTGGTGGGCGCCTATGATCCCAGCTACTTGGGAGGCTGAGGCAGGAAACTCAGTTGAGCCCAGGAGTTAGAGGTTGCTGTGAACTGTGATGCCATGGCACTCTACCCAGGGGGACAACTTGAGGCTCTATCTCAAAAAAAAAAAAAAAAAGAAAAGAAATTATTTAAGCCTTGGTTTCTTCATCTGTAAAATGGGGATAGAATTACTACTGAACTGTTATAAAGCATAAGTTTTATATGTGTGTGATAAATATAGTCATCTCTTATCTGAGCTTTGCTTTTGGCAGTTTTTGTTCCCCACTGTCAACTGCTGTCTGAAAATAGATGAGTACAAGAAGGTATAGATAGATAGAGACAGAGATATAGAGATTGAGAAACAGAAGAGAAAGAGAGAACATTCACATAACTTGTACTATGGTATAGGCCAGGTGTGGTGACTCACACCTGTAATCCTAGCACTCTTGGAGGCCCAGACCAGTGGATCCCTTGAGCACAGGAGTTTGTGACCAGCATAAATAAGAGCAAGACCCCATGTCTACTAAAAATAGAAAAAATAGCTAGGTGTTGTGGTTAGTGCCTGTAAGTCCAGCTACTAGAGAAGCTGAGGCAAGGGCATCATCTGAGCCCAAGAGTTTGAGGTTGCTGTGAGCTATGAAGCTACAGCACTCTACCCCAGGTAAAATATCTTTAGTGAGACTCTGTCTCAAAAAAACAACAACAACAACAACAAAAACTTGTATCATAGATATTGTTATAAATTCTCTATTTTGTTATTGTGATTATTAATCTCTTACTACCCCTATCTGTAAGTTAAACTTTATCATGGGCATGAGTGCATAGGAAAAAAACATAGTTTGTACAGGGTTTAATACTATCTGTGATTTCAGGCATCCATTGGGGGTCTGGGAACATACCCCCTTCAGATAAAGGGAGACTACAGTGTGTGTCACACACATACTTATATGAAAGCATCTGGTATATATAAAATAGTAGTTTACTATTATTATAAATAAATTTCCTTTCTGGAGAGCTTAGAACTTCAGGGTTTTACCTAGCATTCCCACCATGTAAATGGCTCAAAAATGTATAATGTAAACCACCAACAACACCAATAGCATTCCTGATCAACATAGTAAAACAAAAAATTGAGATGCTAATTAAGCAGCATTATTAGCAATTGGGCCAGAGTTTAAAAACTAGTTCTATCAATGGGTATTTTCTCAGTCATTCAGACAAACTGTTGTGCTTATTTCAAATCCAGTGCACTGAGGCTTTCTTTGTGACTGGGTTGTTGGATTCCTGCCTGCATTTCTGTCTTCTTCTGTGAAAATGCCAAATGTGTAGAAATTTCAGTCACCAGATTAGATGCTCATCTTGACAATATATTATGCTGTTTGGTGTCATGTTGACATCCTATTGATGATGTTCAAGACTTTTTATGCCTTTATTTTTTTCTTTGGTTTCACTAAAAAGAAAAGTAAAAAGCTCTTTTACTAATGAATTCAGACTTTTTTCAGACACAGTGCTGCCTCCCTTCCATGAGATGAGGAAAAGGATATATTTCTGGTTGCAGACATATGTGGCTACAGACATGAGATCACAGCTTTAAGCTTAATAGGAGAACATAACAATCTACTCACTGTTTACACTTTAGCCCAAAGGCAGCTGGAAATCACAACCAGCCATATGCAGTGCTGAACAAGTGGTCATGACTTTATTAATAAAGCCAAGCATTAACAAATAAGATTCTGGGAATGGTACAGTCAGGGACAGGAGTCTCTTACCCTAGACTCCCTCTAAGTACTAGGCATAGGGCCCAGGCTATTGTTGAAAATGTCCTTTGGGATTAGACTATTCTCTCTGCCAGGATTTCATTTGCCATCTTTCACATTTCCCAGTTCTCCCATACAATGTTTAATCAGCTGCTGGTTGGAAAGGATTCCCTATTCTTCCTGTATCCTGACATCAGAAAAAGGGAGTAAATTTTAAAATTATCTTCATGCAACTGAATCAAATCATATACATAGTAATGCTTGTTGTACCATAAATAATTGTTCCGAGTAGAAAACTAACATGCAAATAGTATCTCAATTAATCTTTCCCAGTCTATGAGAGGTATTGATAATATTATCCCCAATTTGTGATGAGAAACTGATATTAATAAAGACTTAAGAACACTACATGAAAATTTCAGGACAAACGTATATATCCAAGTCCAAATCCTATGCTTTCTCTATTCAATGGCTACTACAGAAAACAAATTACTTGATAATCTATGACCTATCACTGTGATACTAAGAAAATTTACTACCTAAAATAAACCATTATTTAAAATTGAAGTATTTATTATGTATATCAGCATCATAATTTATAAATTCTTTTATCTGGTTCCTTCACTTCTATTCTATACCTAACATATAATGTGAGGTGACAAATCTGTAACCCAAATACAAAATCATAAAAAAAAAACTGTGACAGAATAAAACAGGGGTCCTCAAATTTTTAAATAGGGGGCCAGTTCACTGTCCCTCAGACCGTTGGAGGGCCGGACTGCGGGCCCAGGATGAGTCAGCTGCTAAGCAGAACAAGGAGTGGTGGCAAAAACACCCGGTGGACCGGATAAATGTCCTTAGTGGGCTGCATGTGGCCTGTGGGCCGAAGTTTGAGGACACCTGGAATAAAACATCAAAATACCTACATGCCTTCATCAGTGTGCATAAGCCCTCTTGGGTCAGCAAAAATTAAATATTCAATAATGTGTATAAAAATGATTGCTCATATAGATGGTACAAGCATCAGATGTTTGCTAGAATAACTAGCTCATCCAAAGTAACATTTATTCATCTGAATCTTAAGTTTAGCTCCTTAGACTAGGTCTAAGGTACAGTTTGGATTTTACCACTTAAACACATTTTGCTTCTATGTGTGTTCTGATTTGTGTTTCACTTTATTCTGTTTCTGAAACAGAAGTGTAGTTCCTTATTTGAAGTACTTTGTCTTTTTTATTGGAATTATCACTTTCAGGCCAAATATACCTTTAGTTTTCAGCTAGGCCCAAGATGTGAACTATATTTAAGAAAACAAGAGCAAAGGAAAGAACAATGTTCTCAATGTACTCTCCCTCACACCATATTAGATTCACAATAGGGACAGTATGCTTTCTACTGAGATCTATAATGATGCCAATAGTAGCACCAATCATTCACAAAGTTATGGCACAGAATGCAACCACATTTTCTCCATTAGGGCTTAAAGGAAAGAATTTGCTTTTAAACTACAGATAGTAAGATGTACCCACAGTATCAGACAAAAGGCTAGGAGAGAATAGCCCAATAAACTGTGAGGTTTATCTCAGATAACTCTCTCAGCCATTATAAATCACCTTGGAAGACAACTCTTAATCTCACCCCCAGTTTAGCAACGTCACGCAGTGAAATGATGATTAACAAATTCTAGGAGTTTATCACCACAAAAATGTGAATGGAAAAGGCATAATGGCTAAATTTTCCCATGGACTGAACACTGCTATTAGCATAAAGAGAAACTGTTATCTGGCACCTTGAGGTAAAATATACATAAAACATATAGTCCATGTATATTATAAATGTAACTTTCCTAGAAAATATGATATCTAATACAGTGCAGCTAAGGCCTCACTTAACATCATGCAAATGATGGAAACGGCAACCTTAAGCAAAACAATATGTGCCAAGCCCATATATTCCCCTTATCAACGTTATAATAAAATAACACTGAATAAAACAATGTTATTTAATAACTTGCTATACATTATTTTACTTAAATTCACAGTCTCGAGGAACCTACAGATGATAAGTGAGAACTTACTATATTCTTTTAATTGTCTATTGACCACAAAATTCTTCAATTAACTAGATTCCTATTATGTTTTGTAAGTTATAGCAGACAAAAAAGATATGGCAAAGAAAGCAATGAAAATTGATCTATAAGTCTCTAGTTTCTTTTTCTCCAATATCTAGATTTATAAAAGGTTTAGATTAAAAAGTAAAAATATGTATTTTCAACAAATTGTACTGGAAAAACTAGGTACCCACATATAAAACAACTCAAAATCGATCAAAGACCTAAATTTAAAACTAAACCTATAAAACGCTTATAAGAAACCGTAAGGTAAATCTTCACACTGCTGGATTTGTAATGATTTCTTGGATATGAATGAAGCACATGAAGGAAAAACAGATAAAGTAAAACTTCATCAAATTAAAAAAAAACTTAAAAACTTTGTGCATCAAAGGACACTATCAAGAGAGTAAAAAGACAACTGATAGAA
Organism: Galagoides demidoff; assembly: GCA_963574575.1. NCBI lineage: Eukaryota > Metazoa > Chordata > Mammalia > Primates > Galagidae > Galagoides > Galagoides demidoff. The sequence goes on from CAUYQV010045398.1 coordinate 22,035, forward strand.
TGGGAGAAAAAATTGCAAATCATATATCTTATAAGGGATTAATATCTAGAATACATATAGGACTACTATTAATTCAACAACAACAAAAATACAACCCAACTCAATAATGCACAAAAGATCTGAATAGACATTTCTCCTAAGAATGTATACAAATGACAGTAAACACATGGAAAAGATGTTTAAGGTCATTAGTCATTAAGCAAATGCAAATCAAAACAATGAGATGCCGCTTTATATTCATTAGGATGGATATTACTAAAAATTAAAACTAACATTTCCCCCTCCAATAGCTAACTCCCTTACCTTGTTCAAGTCTTTGTTCAAATGTCGTGTTCTCAATGAGTCCTTCTCTGACCATCGTACTGAAAAAAGCTTCCTTGCACTATCAATTCCCCTAATCCTACTCTGTATTTTTTTCTTTTTCTATAGGACTTATAAATTCCTAACATACTATATAATTTACTGATATGTACTGCTTATTGTTTTCTGTATCCCCACTCTATAATATAAGCTCCATAAAAACTGGAAGTATTTAATTCACGAAGATATTTTAAGTACAAGAGTCATGCTACCGGTTATACGATAGATGCCCAATAAACATTTACTGAATGAAAAAGTTAACTAAGTTTTGCAAACCAAATCATACTTAATCAGTTCTTATCCTCTTCAACACTAGACATTATCTCCCATTTATCATCAACAACTAACCAAAATACTATGACTTAAAATGTAACGTATTCCACTTTACTGAGCATTTCAATGAAATATCTTAATTCATTTCTTAATATTCACAATATATAATGTGTCAGTTATTTACTTATTGTCTTTTGATGCCCACATCATTTTTCAATTCTGTGCTCTGTAAAGATGACACATTATATTTCCCAGGCTTCCTCTTAGGAATGAGAAGGACTCTGCCAATGAGAGGGACTAGTGGGAAATTAGGAGGTGGGAAGAAAGAAGAGATTTCCCTTTTCTAACTTCTGTCGTCATATCTCTAGCAGCAAAAACACTTATGGCTGCACCATTTTACTTTCTCATCAGCAGTTGGCTTCTTTCAACCCTCCCTATCAGCTACAGTTTTGAACTGTTCCAAGGGTTCCCCATCTCACACAGAGCAAAAGCCAAAATCCTTATACTGACCTGTAGGTTCCTACTTGATCTGGCCTCAGTTACTGTTCTGACTTAATCTCCTATTATTTTCCCTCCCTTATCTCCAGCCACTTTGGTCTCATCGCTGGTCTTTGAACATTCCAGGCACACTTCTATATCAGAGTCTTCACACCGCCTGCTCCCCCTGCCAGCAGTGCTTTTCCCACAGAGTATTCCATGGTTCACTTTCTCTGCTACCTCAAGTATTTAAACCAGTTTTCTTCTCAATAAGGCCTTCTCTGACCATCCTATTTAAAATTGCACACTGCTACCCTATCTCCCTTTCTGGTTTTATTTTCTCTACCGCATTTATCTTCTAACTTTCTATAAAAGAATTTATTAATATACTCATTGGTTTTTTTTTTTTAATATTGCCTATTTCCCTCACCATGTGGCCAAAGGAAGTACTTCAAAGGTGACCATAGTGACATTCACCAAAGAGGTATGAAGCAACGTAATTGTCAGGCCTTCATAAGTTCCTTGAGGGAATAGATTCCTGTTTTGATCCTTAATGTATCTCAATACCCAATTGGTACAAGGCACATAGTTAAGTGCTGAATAAAACACTTGTTTAGTGACATTCCAAACTGCAAAGCACCAAAGAATTAATGAACATATGCATACATAGAAATAAGGTATAAGGCTGGATGCACTCATGCCTGTAATCTAAGCACTTTGGGTGGCTAAGGTGGAAGGACAGCTTGAGCCCAGGAGTTGAAGAATAGCCTGGGCAACATATAAGACCCCATCTCTCAAAAAAAAAAAATTAAAAATTAGCCAGGTGTACTGGTATATGTCTATAGTCCCAGCTGCTGAAGAGGCTGAGGCTGGAGGATCCTAGGAGGATCACTTAAGGTCAGAAGTTCAAGGTTATAGTGAGTAATGATCACACCACTGCATTTCAGCCAAAAAAAAACATTGTGTGACATATGTTACGTATGTGTAAATACTATCTTGCCTTTATTGTGAACAGTAAAGTTGCATTGCAAATTCTAATACTGCAGTATTACTATGCCATAATTGCTTATCCTTTTAAATCAAAATCTCAAAATACATTTTAAATCCTACCACACAATATATGAAGGTTCTCTAGAACAGTGTTAGAGTAAGCCTATCTGGCTAAACCTAGCAAGTTAGACCTGTGCCTCATCTTTCTCATCATAAAATAATAATAATAAAACTTAACTCACAGACATGATTAAAGGATTAAATTATGTACAGGTTGAGTCTTTTATCTTTTGTCCAAAAAGCCTGGTACCAAAAGTGCTTCAGGTTCCAAAATTTTCAGATTTTTAAAATATTCATATATATATATATATTATCTCATGGATGTGACTCGAGTCCAGACACAAGATACACATTATACACATACACACATTACATATACACATATATACACATTATACACATAGCCTGAAGGTAATTATACACAACGTTTTAATAATTTTGTACGTGAAACAACATTTGTGTATATGAAACTACCAGAAAACGAAGGTACCACCATCTCAGCCACACCTTTCAGGTATGCGCGCATGGGGGAATGGGAAGATATAAGATATACTACAGCTAAAGGGGGGTTGGAGGGTCTTTTTTCCCTTCAGGATGTTGACTATAACTGTGTTTTATGCACCTTTGTTTTTACCGAGACCTATCACATGAGGTCAGTTGTAGAATTTTCTCCTTGTGGTGTCATGTCAGTAGTCAAGAACTTTTGGATATTGAAGCATTTCAGATTTTGTCTTTTCATATTAGGGATGCTGAACCCGTAATACACTCAAAGCCTTTTGTCACAATGTCTGGACCATAGATAATACACAGTATATGTTAGCCATTATTATTATTATTAAAAGAACATAATATTTGTTGAATGGCAAGTAAACCTCCCTTGAATTCAGTGCTCTAAATGCCTTAATTTCTTCATATTTCAAGCTGACTTAAAGTAAGAATCAGATTTTATACTTCTTTTGTATCTGGCATTGTACAGAACATATTAATACAATAAATGCTGTTTACTAATTGATGCATGATATATATTATTAAACCTATTAAAAATATAGATTTCAAAAGCAAGATTACTCTAGATGACCAGAATAAATAGCATAAGATGTAAGAAAAATGAGTTTGTCAATATGTATCCTCATCATATCATGTATGATATGTATTATATGTAAGTCACTACGAAAGTTTTGAGACAGGCTATTTTATGGTCCATTATTTCACTTCCAAGAAACACAGTGTACAGTACCCTTTCTGGTTCAATATGCAAGTTTCAACCTACTCAGCTTATCGGTATTTCTGTCCATGTGGATTGTACATTTCTTGATTTTTGTTTATCTCAAAACTTTCATAATGATCCAGATATGACACTGAAGTATGCTAAAGGCTTTTAACAAACTGTACAACAGAGATATATGTATTTTCTAGCCAAAAAGAAACAATGATAAAATAATGGCATAGGAACAAAGGCAAAAAGAAATGGAAAGCACAGATAGATGTCAGGTTTTCAAACTGAGGAGCCAACCAATCAATTCTAATAGAAGTCACAATAGACGTGGGAGAACAAAGCACTAACAAAGACTTAGGTTGAAAGTTCAGTGTGAGACTATTGGAAAGGCTAGTTCTCTAAAAGACCACTTAAAGATAAGCCCATCTGAGCAAGGGCAATAATAATGGACTGCAAAAGGTGTGTACAGCTAGCCATTGGTTGTAAGAAGCTGGAACACTCATCTTTCACAGAAGAGGAACTGGTTCAAATTGCCATTTTTATTAGAGGTACTGATGATAAATATAACGTCACTGAAGAAATGGCTTCTTTAATGTCATTAAAAGGCACAACTAGGCTGGTCATGGTGAGAGCAAATCATAAAAATTGGTTCAACATTTAAAATCCTAGCACTCTGGGAGGCTCAGACAGATGGGCTGCTTGAGCTCATGAGTTCAAGATCTCCCTGAGCAAGAGCAATACCCTGTCTCTACTAAAAATAGAAAAACTGAGACAGAGGATTGCTTGAGCCCAAGAGTTGGCAGTTGCTATGAGCTATGATGATGCCACGGTACTCTACCCAGGGTGACACCTTGAGACTCCAAAAAAAAAGTCTCCAAAAAAAAAAAAAGGCACAACTAAATCAAGAGATTTATATAAAGCAGTAAAAAATACATTAAAGGGATTTTCTTTATTTCTAATTTCTAATTCTTATTTCTAATTTTCCATTGTCAACATTTCTATTGCCCCAGCGATGGTGGGTAAATGAGACAGATTTGTAAAATTAATAGAAAATAATGTAACTGCCACCCAAAGCTCAATATTTGATGAAGCATCATTATATAGTGCATCCAGAAAATTTATGTGCAAAAGATTTAAAAATGGATAATGGCATGCAAATCACTTCATAAGGGCCAAGGGACTGACTCATCACCAATTCCAAGAATTTCTTAAAAGTATTCATGCCGACTATAGTGACATCATTTACTTTTTGGAAGTAAGATGGCTAACTCAAGGCCAAATGTTGAAAAGATTTTCTGATTTGCTACATGCTATCAAGTTGTTTATGGTATCAAAAACTAAATTTGCGCCAGAACTTGACAATGAAAACTGGCTTACAGATTTAGAATTTTTAGTAGATTTAACCGCTCATTTAAATGAGTTAAACATGCATCTTCAAGGTGAAAACTAGCTTATTAATACAATGTTTCAAACCATAACAGCATTCCAAATGACACTAAAATTATGGCAAATTCAAATTAAGGTAAACAACTTTATATACGTCCACATGTTGGCTAAACATAATCCTGTAAACAGTGAAAAAATATGCAGTCTTGCTTTTTGAATTGATAGAAGAATTTCAGAACAGATTTCAAGATTACTGGGAAAATAATCAATATTTTGGTGCATCTGCAACTCCATTGTTACCTACCAATTCCAAATGGAATGCATAGAGTTGCAATCTGACATTCAACTTAAAGAAAAATTTGATCATGTCTCTCTACTGGACTTCTATAGGTCCTATCTTCCCATAGACAAATATCCCTTGCTTCACCATCACACTTACTCATGTCATCCCTTTTTCTGCATAGCATCTACATTTGCAAGCAAGTATTTTCAAAAATAAAGCACATTAAGTGTGAAATTAGAATCAAAATATCTGATGAGCACCTTGAGAACGGAGAATGCAACTGATGATGCATTAGTTTCTCAAATATAATGTCAAATATCCCACTAATTTTATGTTGCTTGCTTTTATTTCTATAATGAAAAATATCCAAAAAAGACATTTTATTACTCAGAGATAGTGATAGTAAACTTGGGAACTGCTCAACAATTTTAAATAACTCTCTGAGCAGGCCACTGCATAATTAGGATTATTAAATGAGGGCATCTTTGCTTATCTGGTGAGTCACATACCATGAAAATTATGCATGGACCTTTTTTTTGCTCATCAGTATTTGTGTTTTTAACGTATATAGCCCAAGACAATAGTTCTTTCATTGTGGCCTAGAGAAGCCAAAAGGTTAGACATCCCTGAGTTACTCTTTCACTTCCAGATAAACTTAGGCCTCTACTCTATTAGACAGTTCTTATCATCTGCAACATCTTCCCTTACTGCCCTAGAAACAATGAATCTTGCAAATAAATGATGTGACATCATAGCTGAGGGTTTAATTGACAGGTTTCTATAATTGCCACAGGTAAAATCATACCCAGGCATTATCCAATTTTTATTACAAAAATTTGTAGATTCTATGGTTTACAAGTGCTTAACTCTGGAATCTTCAAAGATGAAAGTAAACAACAAATTCATTGATTAAACATATATGTATATTTACATAATTTGATAATAACAAGGAAAGAAGGGAGGGAGAAATGGAAGGAAAGAGGAAGAGAAAGAAAAAGGGAGGAAAGAAGCAATCTTGACTAATAAAGCCAGTAAACCCTTGCTATATTTAATAAATACTCAAGGCTATATATCTTTGAACCATCTGTAACTCAATACAATTACTACAATCTCTTTCCAGATATCGCCCCACAACATTCTACTATATCATAATAACTGAAATCATAAGCCAAATCTTTCTTTGTCTGAGTTCCCTATGTATGTCTTCATTATTCAGACCATGCTGTATTGCATATGCACCCACTGGGAACTACCTCTCAGAAAACAATGAACACCTCATGGAAGTCTACCCAAAAAAAATGAAAATCTGCAAAACCTGAATATTTTAATTGTCAGGAATTAAATTTTTCTAGTTCATTAGAATCTTTACCAATTATAACATATAGTTACTCTTAGTTATGCTATTACTAATTCACAAGTCTGAAATTTCTAATCCTGAATTCTTTGGAGGTTGTTCCGATATAAGGATAAGAGCAATGCATCTCAAATTCTAAAAATTGACCTTTATTGAAATACAAGCAGTGTTTCAAATATCACATGTGAAATTCATTTTTATTTAATTTTCATTTATTTTTTATTTTTTAGAGTTTTACTTGGTTGCCCTCAGTAGAGTGTTGTGGCATCATGGCTCACAGCAACCTCAAACTCTTGGGCTCAAGTGATTCTCTTGCCTTAGCCTCCAAAGTAGCTGGGACTAAAGGCAGCCACCACAACACCTGGTCTTGAGCAAGGTGTGCTCCTCACTCCAGGAGGCTGAGGCAAGTGGATTGCCTAAACTCACAGTTACCAGTCTGAGCAAGAGTGAGACCTCATCTCTAAAAATAGTCGGGCATTGTGTCAGGCACCTGTAGTCCCAGCTACTCAGGAGGCTGAGAAAAGAGAATTGCTTAAGCCCAAGAGTTTGAGGTTGCTGTGAGCTATGACACCACAGCACTCTACTGAGACAAAGTAAGACTCTGAATCAGAAAAAACATTAAAAAATAAGACAAGGGGTCTCACTTTTGCTCAGGCTGGTCTCAAACTCATGAGCTCTGGCAGTCCACCACCTTAGCCTTCCAGAGGATTACAGGCATAAGTGAAATGGATTTTTAAAGAAGAAAAAAAGGACATTTAAAATTAACATCATTCACTAAGTAATCTACCCAAAAGAAAAAAAAATCATTTTACCATAGGGCATTTGCACTAGAATACTTATCACAGCTCAATTCACAATAGCCAAGATGTGTAATCAACCCAAGTGCCCATCAACATATAAATGTATTAATAAACTGTGATATATGTATACCATGGAATACTATTCAACCATTCAACCATTAAAAAGGATGGAGATTTCACATCTTTTGTGTTAACCTGGATGGAGTTGGAGAACATTCTACTTAGTAAAAATATCACAAGAATGGAAAAGCAAGTATCCAGTATACTCAATGCTAACATGAAATGAGTAGATGAACAGATACATGCCCACACAAGAGAAAAACACAATTAAACTCAAATCTCAGGGGAGGGGGGAAAAAGGAAGGAAAGAAAGGGAAGGAGGGAGGAGTACTTCTGTGCTCTCACCTAACAATCACAAGGTAAGGGATATGGCATACCTCTTGGGTGAGGGATATAACTTGGACTCTAACAAATGCAAACACTGTAACCTAATCATCTGTACCCTCAGATAAATGTGAAATTTTTAAAAAAGGGAAAAAAATTAAATTAACATCATTACCCCTTTGTCCTATCTGGCACTTTAAGAGAGTTCATTTTTCTGGCCTCTACTTAATTATGTGCCATAATATGATTCAAATACTTCAAATAATCAAAAATTTAAAAATAAGAGGTAACTTTTATACTTAAAAAAAAATAATCATGTGGCAAAAGAATCATGCCCCTGTCAAAAACTGGCCCAATTCTGTGCTATATATTTTATTCTTGGACAATGTTCTGTATCCTGTAAAAATCAAAAAAATAGTAAAATAAAATTGTGTTTGAAGGCCAAACAAATACTTAAAAAGGAATGACCAGATTCATCACTATTTCTTTCATTTCTCTCTCTCTTTCTTCAAATTTCTCTCCATTCTCTTTTCTATTTTGTAATTATTGATGTTTCACCATTTTGTATTATCATTTTAAGAAAAGAAGACAAACATCTTAGGATAAATGTCAAACAATGCAATATTATGCCTATTATTAACTTAAATATTGAACATCAAAATAAAGGATTAACTAATCAAAAAATTAAGGCTGCCATTAGGTCTCATATGAGAAAACAGGTACAAATTGCACCAATTTATATTTTAAAAGACTCCTTAAAATTTCACTGTTATTGAAGTGTAACTAACACTTCTCAAAACCTTATTAAACTTGACGAGCCCACACCAATTAATTTTCCAGTCTACCCACTCACATGGAAGTTATACATATAAAACAGGGTAATGACATCTCCTCATCAAATTGAATCTCTCCAACTAAGATTAGGCATTTTGCATTACTGAACCAGAGGTTATTACAATTGAAAGGAAAGTGAGGCCTAGAGAGTTAAAATGATTTGTTCAAGTAGTTAGTTACAAGTAGTAGCAGAGTTTGGACTAGAACCTAGTTCTCCAGACTCCAGAAGATGATTTGGGACTAAAATCCAGATCTCCAAACTTCAAAGAATTAAATGTTAGATTGTGATCACAGTAATTGAGGCTATTAAAAAGCATGCAAACAGGATTTTTTAAATACCAATTTGGTTATTCCCAAATAATTTAAAGAGCTAATGCAAACAGAATTTTTTAAAAATAATTTGGTTACTCCCAAATAATTTATGTATAGTTCTGCCATACCAAATGTGATTTTTCTCTCCTCCTGGATCTATACCTTCTGAATTATATTGGCTTAAGGTCAATATTAAAATAAACTGGCATTCCAAAAACCTAATGCCAGGTTTTAATAAACAGGAAGTAGATAGATGATAATAGAAATAGAGAAGCATCCAGGCTACAGACATGCTGGCTGCCAAGGGAAAACCATCCCAGAATTACAAAATTATTGTACCTGATCCTCAAGACACAACCCACAGGTGTTTGATAGAGTTAGCCGTAATTACAAGTAAAACCTTTACTCACTTACTTTTCTCTACACTCCTGACTTTAAATGGCTAAAACCTCATTTCAAAAGATGGGTACTGGGAATACAGAAAGAGAAAGCAAATAGAAATCAGGTTTTAAAGTCATAGCACTCTTGCTAATGGTAGGAGTTTCACATGATCTCTATGAAGTTAAAGTGGAGAAAATGAGGAAAGAATTTCTCAAGACCATCAGTAAAGTAAGAAGAAAACAGGGAGGAAAAAGAAAGGAATAAGGAGGGGTGCTATATTTCAAGAAATAATTGACAAAATCTCATAAAGCAATCTACCAAGGAGCATTTTATACCAAAAAAATCAAGTTGTTAGTTATAGTTATTGAAGATGTTGCTATTTGTTTCTAGGCAAAGAGGATTTCACTTTTTAAACTAGAATAGTAATCACTATACCATTAGGATGCAGCCTTACTTTCTTCTTATAGTCTGTATACTGCATCAAGAGGGATAAAAAACGAAAAGTAGATAAATAAAAACTGAAGGAAGCAGGATAAAGCCCTTTGTATGTAATATTAATTTACTCTCTTATTTAAATATCAGTTCCCAGCTATGCAAAGACAAAACAAAATAAAGGTGAATTTTCTCCTCCACCAAAAGTTTCAACTTAAAACCAGTTGGTCACAGAAGGAATGAGGCTGTTCACACTAGGTACCAGTGAAAATAGTTTGTCACAAAAAGACGTGGAAACCATCTAAGTAATCAGCACTTGTTTTTATCAGAAAAAAGGAACAAGTGATTTCACTATATTAAGAAGGAAAATATAGTCACTTAAAGACATCCTAAAATAATATTTATTATTTTCTTTTCATTGTTATTATTATCTGCTTCCTGCACATATGACTTGGCCCAAGCATGTGGAATCACACCTCCATTGGTTGTTTTGTCTATAGCAAAAGAGTCATTTTACTCTAAATTCAGTTAGTTTGATGTGCTATCTCCTCCATACTCAACAAATATAAGTATTTAAAAGTAAAAATGTCTATTTTACATACAATATTAATTTCAAACTCATCAGAGCTGGTACTGTGTTCATCAGGATGCTATGGCTGGTTTCAAACTATTGGCAGGAATGTAAATTGATGCACCCTTTCAGGAAGGCAACTTGACAACATGTATCAATATCGTTAAAAATATTCTTTGAACTAGATATCTAGGAATTTATTCTACATAAATAATCATGTAGATATCCAAAGGTTTAAATATTAAATATATTCATTAAAGTATTGCTAATGATAGAGAAAAAATAAAACCACCTAAATGCTCAACAGTTAGTATAATTTAATAAGTATTAAATACATTTAATACTTATTCAACAAATATGTACTGAATACTTGCTATGTGATAGGCGTTGTGGATTAGTCAAATAAAAAATATATTCTTAAAGTAAAATACAACACATCAGTCTGAAAAATCATATGATCCCAAATTGTTTTACAAATTTAGTACAAGTCTATTAATTACAAATACGAGAAATTAGTCTATAAAAATTAGGGTGTTTAAAAGATTAATTATACAACTAATGTTGTTGGTTCTCTATATCCTTACTGCACACCACACAACAAAATAAGTTCTAGATGAATTAAAAAATTAAAGGTAAAAAAAAATAAAACCAGGATAACATTATAATAATATATATGTAAAAATAAATATTTACATAATGTTGGGTGGGAAACCTATTTCTAAAAGTGATACCAAAGGCAGAAATCCAAAAGGAGAAAATTTTAGATTTCATGAGAAAGATATGACTTTCTAAAAATTTTAATTAAAAGACAAAAATGACAAAATTGGAAAAAGTCCGCATCACATACAACAAAGGGCTAATACTTTTAGCATAGAAGACCTCTTGCAAATCAATGAAAATTAACTGCTCATTAAAATAATGAACACTCTCTGCTGGGTTGTTGTTCATTCATTTGATCCTTATAAAACCCTGATGACATAAATAATATTATCCCCATTTTCTAGATAAGGAAAATGAGGCACAGATAAATTAAGTAAACACACAAGTGGACAGAGCTGTTAAGCAGTGATAATAGAGCCAAGATGCAAACCTTCTCATCCATAGTCTGACTTCCCTATATACCTCTTAAAGAATTTGGATAAGAAATTTATTTTAATGAAATAAACTAATGAAAAATACTTCATTTCACCACTAACTTAAAAAATATAAAGTATACGAAAGATATGATGCCATTTTCTACTTGCCATATCAGCGATAATTAAAAATAATAAATGTCATCATGCACATGGCAAAAAGAGTGCTCTCACATACTGCTGAAAAGAGTAAACTGGTTCAACTTTTCTGTAGGGCATTTTGGCAATATGGACCAAATGCCTTTAAAAAGAATTACAATTCATTTTAAGAATTTAATCATAGAGAAGAAATAATCATAGATAAGTGTAAAGAATTTATTGAAGTTATTAATAATAATGAAAAATCAGAAATGAGCTTAACTGTAGATGATCAGCTAAGCTATGAAATAAATAGAATAGCATGCAACCATTAAAAATAATAATGTAAAAGAACATTAATAGAAAATACTAAGTATAAATGAAATGACACACTGTTAGATAAAAAAAGCAGATTATAAAATATTTACCATGCACATCATTTTGATTGTACATATGTATATATTAGAAAGAGAGGCAAACATAAAAATTTTAACACCAGAAGTATTACACGTACATACCTTGACATTATATTGCTTCTATATAGAAAAGCAAAGCTTTTTCCTTTTTCTTTATTCATATATTGCTTAAGTTTCTTATATGTGATATCTCTTACTTTTGTAGAAAATAATGATAATTTTTAAAAGGAAAGGTATGTAGGAGAAGAATAATTAATGAATTAGGGAAATTTTCATGATGTGTCAACTTTTAAAAAGTAGCTTGCAAAACAGCATGTGCAGTAAAATCCCATTTTTCTTTTAAAAAATATGTGTACCTAAACAACTTCAAGATATAATCAGTGTAAACATTTTGAGATAGCTCTAAATGTTATCACAATTTTTTAGTTTCCTTTTTATATTTTCTGATTTTCATCAATAATGTGGGGTTTTTTAATCAGAAAAGAAGTAATGAGAAGAACTATATTTTGCCTTTTCTCCAAAGCCATTCTTACCAACTAATTATTTAACAAGCCCATAATTATAGCTAAAAGCAAAATATACTAACTTCTTATTGCCAAAACAGACACAAACAAATATGATACTTTTTCTAATAAAAGCAAATCTCATAAATATATTGCTATATTCTGTCCAATCAATTGCAAATTTTATTTAGTCATCAAACTCCTTACATGCACCATATCTAGCTGCAAATTAACCCTACAAGGCAATCAGGCAAATCACCTTGACAAGTGTCTGTCTACTGACACATAGATGGTGATACAGTAAAATAAGATGGTGGCTATAGTAAAATAAGACAATTGCAAAATGGTTACACAGATGACAACCTTGGTCTTGGTCAGATGCTGAGACTAGTTACCAATGTAAAAAGACAAAAGAATGAACAGGGATCAATTATTTGGCAGTTTGGCAGTTTTTGTCAAAATTCCTGACCCTGATTCCTAAAGGAGATCTTGAGCAAATCAAATAATCTCTCCAAGTTTTTGATTCCTTGGCTTTAACTTACAGGAAAAAAGAAAAAAACACAGATTCTTTAGCTTTAAAATTACAGTTAAAAAAAAGTATACAAATATAAAGAATTTTCATATGACTAAGCTAATATAAGCCCCGGTGTACCTCAAAAATTAGTGTTTGTTTAATTAAACACAGATGAAGATGGTAATAACATGAGACAAAAAGAAAATTTTAAAAAGAAAGAAGGAAAATAAAGAAAAAGAAAAGAATCAACATCATTGATAGTGAAGAATTTCTTCTACAGGGAATCAAGCAAGGCTCAGGAAAGCTTAATAGCTTTTTCCTATTCCAGAAAATAACTAGGGGGCAAATTTCTGAATTTTGGCTGCTAGCCCCAAGCCTGACTAATCACCCAGTAGCACTTCTCCACATGGAGAAATTGATATAGCATCAACAAATTGTTTATCAAAATCAACACTTTTTAACGCTGAGAAAATTAAAAGTGTTTTAATCTATAAATGGCCCAGCCTGTTCTGTTAAAGTTTATCCCATTGGACACTATGCTTAAAAGTATGTTTAAAATTGTTTTTCTTTACCTCTGCTGCAATTTCTTAAGTTATTAAATATTTACTTCCATCTCTAGAAAGTTTTCTTGTTCTTATGATTTTTCATATTAATTTATACACATTCTTCATGGAAATATGTGATATAGTTTGTTTTCATTTTTCCCAATAAGGGGAAAATCTTTTATTTTTCAAGTGTAAAATTTCAGTCCTCTGTATCAACTTTCACCAACTTTCCATCTCCTTAAAATTTCACCTTCTATCCCCACCCTACTCCAACCCAAAACACATACATACACATAGTCACACACAGATACAATGCTAAACTTTTAAAAGTAAACATTTAAACATAAAATAACCTTAGGGTGACACTAAGTTGTAAGCTGTTTGCAGAAATGTTTGCTAAGGTAATGAAGCAAAGCAACAGACATGTTAATCAAAGTCTGGCAATTTTTTCTCTAAGTCTATGTTATTAACCAAAATAATAAATCACCATTACAATAAGCCAAGTCTCACAGTTAATCATCATAAAAAAGAAGTATAAGTCTTAAAAAACAAAAGTCTTAGTCTATCAAAATATTTGATTTTTTGTTCCACTCATTATGGGTTCTCTGGATATCCCAGGGTTGCTTCTCTACCAACCATCATCAAAACATCCAGAAAATACCTTTATAAACTGTGTCACTTCAGCTAATAAAAAACAACATACCTGACCCCTGTACACATAAAAAACAGTCCCAATGTTTAATCAAATACCTCAACTTCAAGAATTAACTTCTTCCGTTTGTCCTTTGGTGGCCACAGTATCTTCATGGGAAGCCTGAATTGCTGTCATTATTTCTAATTGAAATCATCCTCCAACTCCACACCCTTCCACGAAGGAAACACAGCTTTTATCTTTGTCTTACACATGCACACTACAGTGGGGGGAGCACTAAATTTCTATTTGCACTTTCAGTAATAAAACAGCAAGTTAGGTGGTGCTCACTATTATAGGATACCAAGCATGTTCAACACCCAAAGTAGCGGTACAACAGAACTGCACTGTTAACTGTTACCCTATTTGCCGAATACTATACTTTCCAACGGCAGAGAAAATCTCACGCCTTGAGGAAAATTATCTGAGAGTAAAGAAATGATGTATTTGATACCTCACCTGAAGCTTGTATCCATTTTGAATAACTGCAACTTTAGGTATTTCTGTGCTGAGACACAAGAAATGGAGTTACAGAGTTCAATACAAAGTTATTGTCAACTTTGAGGTAGTTGCACTAATCATATTAATAGTGGCAAAGTCAGGATTTGAAGCTACACAGTCTTAACTTGAAATACCAAACTCTTAACCACCCCTGGATCTCTTCACCACTAGAACAAAAACCTAAGGCTTTTTTGATCCTTGAAATTACCCCCTTTATTTCATGTATAAGTACAAATACATATTAGTTTTCCTGTCTCCCTGAGAAATATGGACATTAAAATCAATACAATGGTGTTTTGGTTGATTATTCTATTAATTTATACTCTTTGGTATAGGAAATTTAGCAAAAAATGCACTGTGATTCTATGAATCATGGAAAAGAGGTTTATTTAATAATAATTGTGCCTTCCTTCATAAATTTTTTAAAGTTCATTATTTGAGGATTAATTTGGCCCAAATATTGAGTTGTTAAGCTCTTCCACAGTTATATATCACCATTTCTAAATAAATCCCTCACTTCCCTGTAATAGAGAAATGAGGAGAATCAGAAAGCAAAATCAAAAGCAGATGTCCAGGGTAATATACTAAAGCTCGTTTACTTTTGTTAAAAGATAATTTCTCAGCTCAGGATCTATTTACTCTTACTTAAACATAACTATAGCCTTTTCAATTATTTGAGGATCACACCTAGTTGAATCTTACTTCTACCACAAGTGATATAACCTTGAGAAAGTTGCCCAACTTCTCTGAGTCCAGGTATTTTTTATCTTTACAATAGTTCACCTTGCTGTATTGTTGCAGAAATAAACCTAACAGACACATGTAAAATTCTTACTACAGTGCCTAACATATACTATGTGCTCAATAAATGGTTCTTTGAAAAAGAACTAATTACAATTCAAGGAGTTATTTTGAGAGTTAAATGGCATAACTTATGTGAAAGGACCTGTGGTAGGTGCTGTACAACAAAGAAGAACTCTATGAAATGTTAGTTTTCCCTCTTATCCAACTGAACAGCCCATAGATGAATAGAAGTATCTGTTTATAGGAATATGGGAGGAGTATTGATATTGCTAAAGGCAAGAACACTAATTATAGCGAAATCACAACTTAGAATCCAAAAAACAAAGACAAAGACAGAAAACCCAAAATGCAGGTACAAAAATATAAAAAGCACAGTGTTTTGGTGGAGGTAGGAGGATTCAATATAAAGATAAGTAGAGTTAATAGACCCTCAACTCAAGGAACATCTCAGGAATCAAATGTTCATAGTGACAACTGAGTCACCAAGACAAGCTGTTAAGAAATTAGATTTAAAAATCAGAAGGTAAACTATATGATATAACCTCAACTACATCACATTTGCACCAAAATATTAATAAGAGGTGATGAAATTACAGGTGATTTTAATGTTGTTCTTTATCTTTCTATATTTTCTAAACAATAAACTGTTTAGTAAATAAGAATGTATAGATAAACTAT
>CAUYQV010045401.1:0-16354 GCA_963574575.1 Galagoides demidoff
GCACTTCTGAGGCACAGTGTGGTGTTTTCACACACAATCCAAAACACTTCCATCAAACTAGTTAAGATAGCCTTCCTGTCATTTTCTTAGTTATTGTGTTAAAATGTTTATATTCTACTCATAGAAAGATTCACTTGTACCTTGTAAGATAAATCACAGAAGTGAACCCTCCAATCCCCCCTCCCCCCATTCCCCCACCCCTGTATTCTTAGGTTGTTATTAGGTTATAGCTTTCATATAAAAAGTTTAAATTAATTTCATAATAGGGGTGTGTATATTGGATACTTTTTCTTCCATTCTGTGATACTTTGCTCAGAAGAACATTTTCCAGCTCAACCTGATAACAGCCTAAGAATACAGGGAGGGGGGAATGGGTGGAGGGTGGGGGATTGGAGGGATCACTTCTGTGGTTTATCTTACAAGGGTACAAGTGAACCTTTCTAAGAATAGCATATGAACGTTTTTTGGCACAATAACTAGGTAAATGACACGAAGGCTATGTTAACCAGTTTGATGGAAATGTTTCAAATTGTATATGAAAACACCACACTGTACCCCAGAAATGCATTAATGTACATAGTTACCATTCAATAAAAAAAAAAAAAAAGAATGAACAAGGCCAGAATCCAGTAACTGCGTGTTTTGTAGTATTTTTCTGAAATATATTTTTCCTTAGTTTTTTCTTTTTCTCAAGGATAAATCATAATAAGACCAACTTATGTGTAAAATAAAATTTAGTCTCATTATCCTTGGCCTGATTATTTGCATGAATTATATTAAGAATATTATGGCCACATAGTGTCTCTTCAAATAAGCTTTCCTGGAATTATTTAATAAGGAATCTCAGATTAGATTCTTAAAAGTGTAGCTGAGACAAAGTTTTGTCATCAGACTGTCTGTAAATACTTGTGTGAATTGGGGGAATTTTTATCTTTGTGAGAGAACTTTAAGTTCCCGATTTTGTTAGAGGGTGACAATTTTTACCTACTGCAGATCAGGAACTTTGTAAGAACAAGGTACCAGATCATCATCTATGTTCTATCAGCTTTGTAAAGTTAATCTTAATTCTTCAGTACAGTCCAGGAATATCTGAGAATATGGCATTCCAGTAAAAGTTTTGGTAAAATAACTGGTCCCTCCCATTGCTTCCTGTTAAAAAAAGAAAACAGATACTTATTGAACTTAATGTAAATAACTATATTGTTATATATTGAGAATATTCACAAATAGTTTTTAAATTCTGAAGAAATCAGCTAAAGAGGAATATTGTCCACAGAGAATATTTTGCCCAGTTTCTTGTAAATCATAAAAACTCAAAAGAAAAAAAAATAGTCTTCTTGACTTTCAAAACAAAACAAATAATCAACAATATCTTTAACAAAAAGTAAAAAACGTAGCCTTATGAGTGTAATCCCACGTTACTAACTCCTGTTCTATATGAGGTTGGGTTAGCTATCCTCATGAACATTTGGAAGTTATGATTGGGTTCCTGTTCTTTTTTTCTTTTTCCAGTCCAATGATATAATAATCTCCAAGGTTGTTAGAGACCTATACTCAAGAGAACTCTTCTATAAATTTTCTTGAAAAAGCAAATTTTGGATTGTAACCAGTGATAAACTGCATTTTAGAAAGAGTCAAAGTAAAATCACAATTTTCAGTAGGAAAAAAGTCTTAGAATAGTTATGGTTAAAGGCAGAGATTAAAAGAAATTAGACTGCTTTGTGACATAATATTTTACTACAATAATTATAATTATTAGTAATGATATTATGCCAAGACAGCAGGATTTTAAGAATAATAGAATTTTAAAACATATACAGAATGACCATAAAGTTAATGTGCAATTTAACATAGTGTGCACACAAACTTTAAGGGCACCCTGTATTAATAACACATTCATATAAAATAATTTGAAGAAAATTAAGCACTATTTTATATTTTGTATTTGACAATTTTTGGTATAATTTTGACATATTAAATAATTCTGATGCATAACTTTTGACTTTGGAAAGTTTGTCAAATATGAAAGCTTTAACACACTTGATGTCACAAAATATAACCATAGGTCACTGTTTAAAAATTATTTATTCAACCAAAGTAATAATTTAAATATTTTAAAAACAAAACATTTATTCTTTAATAGAGAGGTAACTCAGTTTTTTAAATAATTGAAAACTCTAATAAAGACAGTATAAGGTATGCAGAATATTTTTTTTCTCTTTTCTTGTAAATTATTTTAAAGATATATAAAAATGTTTTATTCGTTTGTATTAATATTATATGAAAATCTTATTTAAAGGAAAATAAAATTTTAATTTTGCATTAGTGTACTTTTAACAAATTTTTATAAAATATTTTTCTAATCTTAATTCATTTTGACATTAAGGTAAGATTTTTATAAACCTATAATTTATAATGATTTTATTTTTTCTAATTTTCATGTTTATTTAGTTTTAGTTTTTTTTTTTTAAGTTAAACTTTTAGACTAGGCAAAATTATTTTCAATGAGAATCATATCTTTATAAATTTTTATAAATTTGTTGATTTACTTTATTTATAGAGTTGTTTTATACATTAGTAGTTTTGTATGTTAATTATAATATTAATTCTTGATAATTTTATTTATTTTTTTTTTTAGATAGAGTCTCACTCTGTTGCTCCAGGATAGATTACCACGGCATCAGTGTAGCTCACAGCAACCTCAAACTCTTAGGTTCAAGCAATCCTCCTGATTTAGCCTCCAAAGTAGCTAGGACTACAGGTGCCCACCATAACACTTAGCTAATTTTTCTATTTTTAGTAGAGATGGGGTTACACTCTTTCTCAGTCTGGTCTTGAACTCTTGAGCTGAAGCAATCCTCCCACACAGGCCTCCTAGAGTGCTAGGATTATAGGTGTGAGCCACTACCTCTGGCCAATGCTTGGTAATTTTTATTTTAGTAAGAAACTAGAAGGTGAACATTTTTGATTATGTACTAGATATAGAGGCCAGGAGAAAGAACAGAGCAGTACAGACAATACTGGAGCCATCTTAGCATAGCCAGGAGGCATAGCTGAGCCAGAGAGAATTCTATATATGTTTCTAAGACTTACCAGGGCCATTTGCTTATGGCTCTAAGATATAAGTTTATAGACAAGTCAACCAATTATCAAAAAATATTATAGAAGACATAACATATGAAAGCACAACAACATACAGACACATGTTCAGAAGCACATCTTACAGGTTTATAAAGTTTCTTTAAAAATACACCATCATTTAAGTAGTTTTTTTTCTTTCTTTGGACTATCAACTTTTCAATTATTTATTATTTTAGACAATTACTACTAGGTATCTCTAAAGGCATGAATCTTAGGTAAAGCAGGGTGAGATAGTTATATTTCAAACGGCAGAGGGGAAACTTAAACTATTTTTAAAGGGAGGGTGGGTGTGTCAGTTGGAGGAAGATTGAAAATGGATACTAAAGTAACACAAAACCATAGGAATTTACCACCAGATTTTATAAGGAGACACACAGATGAGCATGGAAGAAATTTAGTAATCTCTTTAAAATAAACATCTAAATGTCAGAATGTTGGCCCTGGGAGACTAGTCTAGCTAGGAAGGTGGCTTTTCAAATTTAGTCTGTTTTCGAGCTGGACCAGCAAGGTCAGAGTGGGGCCAGCTCTGAATCTTGGGTCTCTAAAAGGGAGAAATGTCATGGATCCTGGCTATGTAATACCTTCACAGTAAACTTCATTTTAAACATATTTTCCTACATGTTTAAACTACACCCCTTCTTATCTAAATGCACAATTAGTTTGCAAACACCACCATGTGCTTATGTTGGCAGCATGTTACAAATAGCTCATGGCTGGGTTCACGTCGATGTCTGGCAGCGTCTTACTGAGTGATGCTCATTAATGTTGTTGCATGTTTTCCTGTGCTGCCGCAAGACTGTTGGACCTTGAATTAAAGCAACAAACAAACGTTAAATTTCTTATTCAACTTGACAAGAATTGAAGTGTAATCAGGGACAGGTCAGTCCAAGTTTATGGGGATAACGTTCTGGAGGAAGAGAAAGCATCATTGATGAAGAGAGGTCAGAGCAGCCAGTTAACCAGCAGAATTGATGAAAATGCTGCAAAAATTCATCAGATTGTGCATCAACATTGTTGCTGACTGTGGGAAACATAGCAGACCAAGTAAACAGCAATAGAGCAACAGTTAAGAAAATCTTAACTGAAAATCTTAGCATGAGAAAAGCGTGTGCAAAAACAGACCCAAAGGAACTCACCAATGAACAAAAGCAAAGGAGAGTCAAAGTTGGCCAAGATCTTTTGGAGAGGAAAAATGATGTTTGGGTCTCTGTTGTCACTGGTGATGAAACATGGGTGTGACAATATGACTTGAAACAAAGCATCAAAGTGCACAATGGAGGTCAGCCAATTCACCATGACCAAAATGTTCTGTCAGATGCAGTCGAGAGTCAAAACAATGTTGCTAACCTTTTTTGATATCAGAGGTATTGTTCATTATGAATTTGTACCAACTGGACCGACAGACAGTTAAACAAGTTTACTATTTGCAAGTGCTGAAAAGGCTACATGAAAACATTAGATGAAAACAAGCTGAACTTTCTACCAGCTCATGGCACTTGCATCACAGCAGTGCACCAGCTTACACGACACTGTCTGTGAGGGAGCTTTAACCAGTAAACAAATAACTGTATTTGAACAACCTTCCTACTCACCTGATCTGGTCTCCAGTGACTTTATTCTTCACCTGAAGAGAAAAGATTGAAAGGAAGACATTTCAGGACATCAAGGGTAATATGACAACAGTTCTGAGGCATTTCCAGAAAAAAGACTTTCAAACTGCTTTGAAGGGTGGACTAGTCACTGACATTGGTTCATAGCTTCCCAAGGGGAGTACTTCAAATGTGACCATAGAGACATTCAGCAATGACATATGTTGTGCTTTTTCTAGGAGGAGTTTACAAACTTAATTGTCACACCTTGTAACTATTAATTGTAAGCAATAATCTTTAGCCAGTGTCCCATGGGCCATGGCACACATTTTTATATGTATGTAGTACACTCTGGATATTAGCCTTTAATTGGGCTGACTTTTGCCCATAGAGTTTTTTTTTTTTTAAGTGTTTTAAATCTGACATTACCTAGTTTTTAGCTATGACATATACCTGGTATTTCTAGCTTTTGAACATTTTAACTAAAATTAACTTTTTTCATTGAAACTAATAAACCTTGATTAGAGTGATGACTTACCAAGAACCCACAAGATGTCAAGATGTCTCTAAAGAGGTGAAAAGCAATTTTTATAAGACCTAGAACTTCCCCAAGCCAGCTCAAAGAAGGGATAGTTTGCTAACCCAAATACAGCACAACCCATGTTGGAGTCTCAGCTTGTTAGTTGACCATCTACACACCCATCTACATACCCTTACACCTACACACCCCACACACCCATCTACACACCCTATACATCCTTACACCCTATACAGCCTACACACCCTACACCCTATACAGCCTGCACACCCCACACACCCATCTATACACCCTACACACCCTTATACCCTATACACCCTACACACCCTTACACCCTGTACACCCTACACACCCTACACACCCTTACACCCTACACACCCTTACATCCTATACACCCTACACACACTACACACCCTTACACCCTATACACTCTACTCACCCATCTACATACCCTGCAGACAGAAGAAAGCAGGAAGTTAAAATCTGAAAAAAAGAACAGAAAAGGGTAAGTAACAAATGGATATGCCAAAAAGTCAAAAGTCACATGAATATCAAACCAAAAGAGACTCATCCCTTACCTGGAAATCTCACCCAAGCTGTTGGGGTAAAAGCACAGAATTTTGACTATTAGGCCACAAGGTGAAGTGGCCTTGGTCATCGCTCCCGAATAGGACAGTCTGAGTGTACAAAGGTCACTCCAATGAACTCCAATAAATGCTTCATTGTTTTAGGTCACAGTTTGCTGTTAAATTTTTGTTAAGAATTTTTAAGGTTAAGCATGATTTTATTGTGTGTGCGTGTTTTTTAATTTGATCTTCTTCATAAGTGCAAAGAAGGCAATTGTTTAGGATCAGAGATCTCCAAAATCTTTTTTTTTTTCAATTCAGGAGTCAAATGTAAAGGGTCTCTCTTTTGGCCACTGACAATTAAAATATTTAATGATGTATTTAATAGCAACCTAATGTAAAGTTCTCTTTATTGTAAAACCCAGAATATGATTTTTGGGCACGGAAGAAGGAGCCTCAAAAATGCCCCCACACTCCCAGAAATAAGTTAAGATAGAAAAAGACCATTGTTGTCACGGTATTAGCTAGGCAACAGCAGTTGAAACAAAAAAAGCTTCTGATGAACGGGACTTTTCATGACAAGTACTCTCGAGAGCTTGATACATTTGGCACAAATAAATCTCAGGTTTCTGGCCATTTTTAGAGTGGCTACCTGAGGTGACCCCAAAAATCCTTTCCCCGGATGGTGGAGAGCAAGAAAGAACATGTCCACTCAGTCACAAGTCAAGCTTCTAAGAACAAAAAACAGAACAAGTTTTTTCACCTTTATCATCTCTTCTTATGATAAAACAACACAGAAAGCAACACATACAAAAAAAGCCTATTTCTGGTAGGCAAAGGATCAAGCAGACAGATAGTGTTTTTTTTTTTTTTTTCTATGTGTTTTGTTTGAGTGTTTTCGTTTTCCACTCAATGGGATTTTGCAGAGACAGGGAAGCTAGGAGCCTGGGTGGTAAGAAATTTTTGCCATTTTCTGAGTCTGCAGTTTCCAAAAGGACAAAGTTTTTTTTTTTTTTTTTTTGAGACAGAGCCTCAAGCTGTCACCCTGGGTAGAGGGCTGTGACATCACAGCTCACAGCAACCTCCAGCTCCTGGGTTCAAGCGAGTCTCCTGCCTCTGCCTCCCATGTAGCTGGGACCACAGGTACTTGCCACAACACCCTGCTATTTTTTGGTTGCAGCCATCACTGTTGTTTGGCGGGCCAGGGCTGGATTTGAACCCACCAGCTCAGGTGTATGTGGCTGGCGCCTTAGCCACTTGTGCCATGGGTACTGAGCCAAGAGGACTTTTTTATTTTTAGCGGTTTTTGGCTGGGGCCAGGTTTGAACCTGCCACCTCTGGTATATGGGGCTGGTACCCTACTCCTTGAGCCACAGGTGCCACCCCAGGACAAAGGTTTTAATCACTCAGTTCACTCATTATTAAAAAATAAATAAATTTTTTATACTGGCTGAGACAGAATTAAACTGTACATCTAGCAAAGACATACATGTCAGTTACTCTGTTCAGTGTCTGAGTTTTAACCCAGCAAAACAGACAAAAGGACTCCTGAGTCACGCCTGCTGAGCTTTGGGTAGCAATTTTTTCAGGGTTACTCACACAGACTTGACAAGACAAAGACAGGCACATGACCTCTTAAATTTTAAAACCAAAAACCTAGTTTTAAGCAAAATGAATGCAGTTTTTAAGGTCATGGTCCATTGAGCTCTTTAGGGGCGATGCCTGATAAAACCACGTGATCCTGCCAAATTAGGGCCAAGTGTTCGATCAAGGCAGAACCAAGCATCCGTCCTAGAGGCATGATGCCTTAATGTCATCGCGTGGAATCTGCCATTTATCTAAGACATCTTCTGACACCATGACATGAAAGTGATGCTTTGTCACTAACCAAATGTTTGGATCCATCCCTGAGGGGGAAAAAAATCACTTAGTAAACTGCTGAATAAGGACTGCGTGTGGCTGTGGACAGGGGCCTATGTGTCATGGGCACGGTGCCCACTCCACTTTTGTCCCATTTTGCCAATAAATTATTAGATAAGCAAACTATTATTTTTTCACTCAGTGCAGTAAAGCCAGACACTGATGCCAAGAGTTGTAGTAGGAGAAAGAGGTGAGGAGAATACGTAGTCGACGTTTAGGACTCAGATACCCTGATAGCTGTCAAATTAGGGATTTTAAAGGTATGGGTACATTTTAGGTAGGTAAATCAATACATAGAGGTTATTCAAAGTAACCTTCCTCTGTCTGGATCCAGGAAAGAGTAACTGAGAGCCCGACATACACTCAGACTCTCTGACAGAAACATTTACTGCCTCTTCTGCCTTGGGGCAGCTCCCTGTGAGGTTTCCTTCACCTAATATAGCCACCTTTGCAGGCCAGGCCTTATCTTCCTTCCTGTAACTTGTTTTGCTATGAACCAAGCTCACATTCTTCCTATTACATCAGGATGGTATATATGTTGATGGAAAAATTAAACAAAGTCAGTAAAATAATTTAAACAGGTTTATTATGAAATGAGATAACTCAGTCTAGAGGCACACAAACCCAAGAAACCCTAAGTAAGTAAGTGGTCCCAATGCAGTCAGGTTATAGTTCTGTTTCGTATATTTCAGCAAGATAGAAATTGTAGGAAAAATTATAAATTAATACTTGAAAGGCACACATTGCTTCAATCGGAAAAAGCAAGACTCCTTGAAGAGGGTCTTACAAGTCCAAAGTGGATGTAGAGATTCTTTAATTGGCTATCTGTTGAGAGAGTTAAACTTGGCCCTCAATTTTGGAGTCCATAGGATGAATTGCCTGCCTTAAGATAAGGAAGTTTGCTAGTCATAGAATGAGCCATAATATACCCACTAAAAGTCCTTGTTAAGCAAATAGAGGGCCTATAGGCGTGACTTAATGTTTGCCTTGCCTGGCTGTAAGTCAGGTTTATAATTTCATAATCTTATTTTCACAAAGACTCTGTTTTGTCAGCCTTATGGTCTCTATTTTATCATCAATGCTGGTCAACTTTTGTGGATAAACTCCAGAAAGGAGGGGGTACCATGAGGCATGTCTGACCTCCC
Organism: Galagoides demidoff; assembly: GCA_963574575.1. NCBI lineage: Eukaryota > Metazoa > Chordata > Mammalia > Primates > Galagidae > Galagoides > Galagoides demidoff. The sequence continues at coordinate 8,900 of CAUYQV010045401.1, forward strand.
TTCTCCTCACGGCCAGGAACTCAATTTTAAGAACTTTTCTGGAATTCCCTTGGTCAATATGGAGTTCATTCATGTGGTGAGGGTTTTCAGATTTTGTTCTTGCATATCTAAACTTGTGCTCTCCCTTTGGAGGTTGGCTAAGCATTCTGTGATGCTCCCCATGTATGTGTTAATAATAAATTTTATGTCTCTTCTACAATTAATCTGCCTTTCATGACTTGATTTTTCAGTGAACTTTCAGAGGGCAAAGGGGAACTTTTCCCTTGGTCCCTACACTGTAAATTACCTTTCCTCCCAATATAACTTGCTCAGTGAGCTTTACAACCCATTTCAAGCCAAGCCATCCACCTCACTTTGGGCCAAGTCATTGGAGGTGTCATTAGTCTCATGCTGATTCTGATATCAGTTTCTTACGTGCACCGCTGGGTAAACATAGTATCTTAACTTCCATTTTCAGTTATTTATTTTGAATTTATTCAGGTTCTTTCTTATTTGAGAAATCCTTCAGGATCTAATCCATACAAAAGTCATAAAGAATTCAAGAGATCAGCTATTTCACACATAGCAGAGACTGAGCAGGACACAGGGTAAGAGTGATGAGGGTAGGGAGAGTGTGTGGGGGGAGTAAGGGAGCCCGCCATTCTGACCAAGCACGTCCAGGTGAGACACACGGCACAGGACGGTGGGCGTCCTAGAGGCAACGGAAAGGTGTGTGTGTGTATCTGGAGTGTTGGAAGCCTGGAAGGAAAGCCTCTGGGAAGTGGAAAGCTAAGTAGGCAGCCCAAGAAGATAATTCCATGTAACGGACCAGTCTCCAGCATGTTACTTCTACAACTATTTATTCCAAAGATATCATTAGCCAAGGCCAAGGTGTAAATAACCACCCTTGACACCATAATGTGAGACAGAAATAGATGTGTGAGGAGTGTAGAGAGTTTTGTAGAAATGTAGAGATCGGAGATTTTTTTTTTCTATTTTTCTTTTCTCTCTTCATTTTTTAATTATTTAATTAAGTTTTTTTTTTTAATTTTCAGGAGCTCTGACTATTAAAATTCTGCTTTGAAAATTCTTACTACCTGTCCCTAATTTCAGAATGCTATCAATTTATTTTTTCATGAATCATAAAAACAATTAGTTTAATTCTATGGTATTTTCTTCAGTAGTCCATAGGGTTAGAACTATTTTTTTTTTGGTGCTGCTCTGTTGCATCCTTCACACTGTTGTACCCATCTCACGTCCACAAGTCCCATCTCGTTAGACACGACAGCTCTGTGTGCAGAGTTGGCATTACTATGATTGGAACATTATTTATTCCTATTATACAAAAGGTGGGTTTTATGTAAGTGTTAAAACATGATTGCGTTTTGATTCCCAGGGTCCATCAAATACTGGCTTGGGCTCAATGGCCTGACAGGGAATAGTCATACGTTAGCATTCAGCTCTGATGCACGAAAAACAAAACCAGTATTGGTCCCTCTTTAAATGTTAGAAACGTGCTTCCTTTCTGATGCCGGCTCCTTCCCAGAGTGCCAGATAGGAGGAGGTAAACAGATAGCTTTCCTAAATCCTCGGCATGGGAAGAGGTGGACAAAAAGCTGTCAGAAGCCTAAGCCTCACTCTGTGTCTCTCAAACAGTAGGTCACAAGGCAGAAACTGGGAGGCTTTGCAAAGGATTTGAGAAAATCTAGGAAGGAAGAAGCTGCATTAATATCAGTGGGACAGAGCCAGAGAGGCAAAGGAAGGTCTGTCCACAATCCCCAGAGAAGCACACTGGGCAGCTTCTTCTGAACCATAGAATATCCCTAAAACAGATGAGGGCAGTTTTTTGGAGTCTTTTTGTTGTTGTTGTTGTTGTTTGTTTGTTTTTCCCTCTTTTGTCCCTTGGACTTTTTAAAAAGTAATGTCTTAAATACAGTTCTAAAAACCAGCTATTAATTCTCATGATGACTTCATTATTTATGTACATTCATGGAATTGTCATGAGCAAGTAAAGCAATCATGGAATAACTCTCGAAAACAACCTCAGAATGGCGGAGTTTGCAGACTTGGATCCTAGCTTTATTTTGCCCACAGAATAATGACTACTGGTATGACATCAGCTTGATATTTCCAAATGTGTGGTCCCCAGCCAGTGGAACCAAATGCAAATGCTCAGGCCTTAAACCAATGGCTGCCAAACCAGGAGCGGGGTCCGTGACTATGCCCCAACTATTCTGTTAATGCTACAGGTTTAAGTCCATTACTCTAAGCAATAGAAGTTTTATGTGACTCAATTTCCTCATCTATGAAATGAGGTGATTTACTAGATGATATCTTTAGATATGTCTTACTCTAATATGTTTGGATTGTATAACATTTTAAAGATTTATTTTTATTGTTTTGTGTCCCTTGGCAGCAAAGTACCTGGTACAAAGTGGGTGCTGAAGAAATAAGATGACCGTAAGATGTCACCTGTCCTGGCCTACAAATATCCCACAGCCTAATGGGGCCCTACTATGTACTTCAGAACTATCGTCACTGGTCTATATGGATTTAATCTACTAAGTAGAATTGTGTTTAGAGGCAGAAAGAAATAATTCTGCCCATGAGGGCCAAGAAAGTGTCATAAAGATGCATATGTTTCACATGGCTCTTACGAATAAGTTTGTCACAATTGAAAAAAGTTGAGGAATTTAGAAAATACAATGGAATTAAGGTATAGAAAAGTGTTTTGACTTGAGATCTTAAAAAGAACATGTGAAAATGATGAAAAAAAAATTGTGATTCCCACTTAGGATTTTGTTGAGGAAGATTGTATGTATTTCCCAGATTTCTATAGCCAGTATAAATTTGCAAACTTTGGGGTATATGAAAAATATCACATTTTTCCCTTTAAAGTAAATGTTATTTGCCTATCCATTTCCATTCTGCCAGACTGGTAAGAGATTCTACAACATCATTTCTATACCAACCTCTCCCAGGACTGGGTGAAAGTGTAAGAGAGAATCATCCCAACTGAAATTCTAAAAGACCCAGATCCATCTTATTTCTTTCCAGCTGATGGTTCTATGGTTTCTGTGGTCCTCTGGAACAGAAAAATCTTAGTCAGGACTAGGTGCTCCAGTGCCTAAGTGTCATTCTCCCTCAAATGTCAAGGAGTGGCCAGGAGCTAGATGGCATACTTCTTCCCATCTCGGAGTATATCTCCACCAAAACAGAAATCTAAAGCAATATTTTCTGTCTCTCGCTGTCTTTCAAATTACTTGCCACTCTCTGGGACTCCCTCCTACATAATTTCAAATGCTGATAAGCGGTTATCTATAAACAGCTTCTGTGAGGGCTAGCTTTCGAAAAAACGATGGCAGGAAAAAAATACAGGAAACAAAATACATATGACTGCTTCATATTTTAAAAAACAAAATCGGCGGTTCTGAGTTCTTAATGACATTTAGAGTGTGTAATGATATTCCACAAAATGAAATCAAGGTAGGGGATTATGTCCCAGTGGACTGTTGTTTTCACAATTCAAAGAAGAAAGTATGAGATAGAATGTTTCACCTATCAGTTCATGGCTTTGTAATAAATAATAATGTTATGCTAGTAAGTGTCCCCCAGTTGAATTAATCTAACTAAAGCAGGAACCACATGGTTTAGTAATCACATCCCATTCCCTGGTCTATCCCCTTTAGAAAATTTAGAAGGAATAAAAATAAATAAATAAATAAATAAAATAAAAAAAATAAAATTTAGAAGGAATAAACATTTTAACTATCTATAGTTTATGACAACTAGTGAATTTTCCTTTTTATTTTTTTAAGTTTTTTTTCCTTTTATTTTTCTTTATTAAATCATAGCTGTGTACATTAATGCAGTTATGGGGTACAATGTACTGGCTTTATATGCCATTTGAAATATTTCCATCAAACTGGGTAGCATAGCCTTCATGGCATTTTCTTAGTTATTATGTTAAGGCATTTATATTCTACATTTAGTAAGTTTCACATGTACCCTTGTAAGATGCACCACAGGTGTGGTCCCACCAATTACCTGCCCTCCACCCATCCTCCCCTCTCTCTCCCCTTTCCCCATATTCTTGGGCTATAATTGGGTTATAGCTTTCATATGAAAGCTACAAATTAGTTTCATAGTAGGGCTGACTACATTGGATACTTTTTCTTCCATTCTTGAGATACTTTGCTAAGAAGAATGCGTTTGAGCTCCACCCTGACCCTTCCAAGGAAATTAGCACTAGACAAAGATATGACAGTTCAGTGATGGGAGCAGTGCATTTGCTCAGGGAATCTTCCAGTGTTCCCCAAAGCATCACCTTAGCTCACACCTCCACTTCTGATTGTTCGTCACCATTTGAAGACGTTTCTTCTGACTGCTATTTCTTCTTCTTTCTTTTTTCTTTTTTTAGTGTTGTTTTCTTCAGCTTGGAAAGAGATAATACATACTAATTATAGAGCATTGAAAAAATCAGAAAATGCACACAACACATATACATACAAAAATCAACCGTAGTTGCAACTGTTTGCCTCAGAATTCTCATTTTGGTGTTTATTTTCCCATACAATGTTCCTAAACATGCACACAAAATCACCCATTATATGTACCACATATCATCATGTATTTACTTAGATTTAACCATTGTTAAAATTGTCAGTAGATTTTAACACAATAATAAAACACTATATGTAGATACATACCCTTTACAAATTGGGAGCATATTCAAGATAATTAAGTTGCTACCTACTTTTTTTCACTTACAACATTTCATCCACATGGTTTAAAGCCTTGAAGATTTTCTTAAACTTAAATAATATAAACAGAAAGCACTGTGATTAACATTCTTAAAGGCAAGTCATTGTATATATGTTTTATTCCTTAAGATAAAATCTAGAAGTTAAATTGCTAAATTAAAAATATGCACCTTTTAAATGCATTTGAATGGTAGTGCCATCCAAGTAGGTGTTACCAATATATAGTCCTAACCCAAATTGGATTATCATTATTCTCATTCTCATGAATGGAAGTTCTTTTCTTTCTTTTTTTTTTTTTTACTGTTGAATAATTGATAGTTCAAAGTAGATATAATTGTTAAAATTGCATTTTAAAAAATTTCACAATACTAAGGAGGTACAAATATTTTTGTTAAATGGCTTGAGTCAAGGCTGTTGATGTGCCCATCACACAAATAATATTCATGGTACCCTGTGTGTGGTGGGGGGAGTGGGGTTGTCCCTCTCCTCCTCCCCTTCCCCCTGCTTTTTATTTCACTCTGTGCACTTAAGCACCCACTGATTGGTTACAATTTATTGAAGTACTTGTGGTGGGTTTTTTCCATTTTTGAGATTATTCACTTATGATAATTATTTCCAATTTTTTCCAAATCCTGCAAAAGATGCTACTTCATATTTTTTATGGCTGAGTAGTACTCCATGGTATACATATACCACATTTTGTTAATCTACTCATGAATTGATGGGCACTTGGGTTGATTCCACATTGTTGCAATTGTTAATGGTCCAGTGAAGATATCTTTTTGATAAAATAATCATTCATAAGGTCAAAATTTTTATTTAGTGATTTCTATTTCTTTTTGATGAATTGGTTCTTTGTCTCTCATCAGTTTGACCCACCTTTTATTTTTGAGTGTTTGGTTTTATTATTTCAGTCTACCAACAAATATCAGAAGCAACAAATATAGCTCTGTAAGACATGGTGGTTATTAGACTATCTAGGAACTTAATTTCTAGTGGCAGATGGGGGACTTGAACCTCCTCTCAATACTTAATACTACATATGGATGGAAAGGAACATAATTTTAAGGTTTGGGTTAGTGAACACACCCTTGAAGGCTTTCTATTCTAGTACCTTAAATTGGGTAAATTTTCTCATACTTATATGGGAACTGTAGTCACTTAATCTCATCTCCAGAATAAAAGCAAACATGACCTAGAAACTCTGAAAAAAAAATACTACCAGAAATATGAATTCCTGAACTCTGTAGTATCAAAATGTTCACTTCTCCTCTTCAGATTGCTTTGCTTCTTCCCTGGACATGCTCATAGATATATTTTACCAAAAATGGGAGAGATGAAAAGAAGCAAAAGTAAGTTTTTTCCTTCAACTAGGCTTCTGCTATTTTTCATTCTTGAATTATGACGCAATTTTTGCCATGGGAAGTGACTCTTGGTCCCACTTTTCCTTAGATTTCTTTGTCAGAAGACGACAGTATCAAATATTTAAGATCCTGTATATTCCATGAGTGATAGCACAGTTGATGAGATACAATGACCTTTTCAGTATTCAGTATTGTGACTAGCTATAGTCAATCCATTCATTTTGGTCTTTTATGGCCTCCCTGAGCTTGAGAGCAAAGAGTGAAATGGCCATCCGAATCAAAATATGATGTGCCAAAAGGTCAAAATAGTAAAGTACACTAGTATATTTTATAGAATATATTAAGGTATTAAAATCCTAATATCTTGCCCTGGTGCCAGAATCTATAATGGGAAAAAGAATATGTCAGTTTAGGAATTTGCCCTTGTGAGAATTGGAACAAACCCAAATGGGTAATGACTATTTCTCATCTTAATTAAAGTGAAATTTTATTTCCTATATTTGAAAGTCCATATATCGTGCTAGTTTTTTTTTAAAGCATATGTGTTGGAGGTTTGTTGACACGTATCATCTCACCAGTGAAGGTGAGAGAACTTGTCTCCTCTACAGCTCCTGCCATCTGGCATACTATTTCCTATAGTTTCTCACATCTTTCTAATTTCATCTTGCTCTTTAAAAAATGTGTATGTGTTTACATGTGTATCTGAAGGTAGATGTAGAGACATAAGCAGATGGAGAGATAGAGATTACACCATTGCCTATCTTAATTCTTTTGTTTTCATGTGTAATAAAAACGTTTAAACTTAATTCTATTAATATACTCTAATGCTACCTCAAGGGTATTGCTGCTTTTTTTTTCTCCTAATTTTTTTTGGTGAGAAATCTTGACATGTTTTTATCTAGAAGAACTTCAGCCAAAAACAATCTCTAGCATTGAGGAAATGCTACAATGGCTTAAGAAAAAAAAATTATCTTTCAACTACATGTTACAAAATTAAATCAGAACATAACTTTCTAACAGGCCCATGATGCAATCTGTCTTGGATCAGGAGAGTATGAGCAGCTAGATATTTTTAAGAAATATTCCCTATAACACAATGAAAAATAGATGTATATTTTTAGTTCATGAGAAGAAATATGCTTGTTTTGAGTAATTTAAAAAAAATTTTTTTTTGAGACGGAGCCTCAAGCTATCCCCCTGAGTAGAGGGCCATGGCATCACAGCTCATAGCAACCTCCAACTCCTGGGCTCAAGCGAGTCTCCTGCCTCCGCCTCCCAAGTAGCTGGGACCACAGGCACCTGCCACAACACCCGGCCATTTTTTGGTTGCAGCCATCATTGTTGTTTGG
>CAUYQV010045402.1:0-11690 GCA_963574575.1 Galagoides demidoff
AAAATAGTTCTCTAATGGTAATAAGTTTACAAGCATGTGTTCTTTCTTTTCCTGTGAGAAATATTACTTTTGCAATTGGATGAAAGTATTTCAAATTGTATATAGAAACAGCATTCTGTACCCCATGATAGTATTAATGTAGATAGCTATGATTTAATAAAAAATAAATAAATAAAATCTACCATTTAGCAATGTCACAAACAAAAAAATAGATATGAAAGTTTCTTTTAGAGTCCTCACTAGAATAAAGAACCAAGGATATTAATGAATAATCCATAACAAGAGAGATTGTAGTGGCCGATACACATATTTTTAAGTGTTCAGCATTACTATACATCAGTAAAAAATGCAATTTAAACAAATCAGATCTTATTTTCTATTTAGAAAATACTATAAGACATAATAATATCTTGGCTTATGAAAAATAAGCATTCTCACACACTGCTGGTAGGTATATAAATTGATACAACTTTCTGCAGAAAAATTTGGCAAAATGCATCAACATTTTTTGACTCAGCATTTCACTTTTGCAATTTATTCTTGGGGAATCAGTTATGCTTGCAAAGATGAGTGCATGGAAATGTTTCAAATATTGTTTTCAAGAATAAAAAAAGGAAATCAGGAAACAACCTAAATGCCAAATACTAGGAAAATGGTTAAATGAATTATGGCCTATCCGCAGGGCGGCATCCATGAAGAATCTCACTCCAAAAGCATCAGCTGTACTGATCCTGAAAATGTGTTTCTTTCTCAGCGCCCCACTCCTATGCTTTGGCTTCACTTCTCCAGGTCAATCCTCTGTTAATAAGCTCTTGTCTCAGGCTCTTTTTTGGGTAGGTCACCCAAGCTAAGACATGTGTGTGTCATTTCCACTTCAGAGCCATGAACTCAATTTTTTTTGCTGTTTTCCTTATTGTCTTCAAAAAGTCCCAAGTTAAAGAACCATCCTTATTTCGGGTAAGAGGCTTGTTTCTGGGTATTTGTACAGCATTGCTCCATCCTGTCTCTGCCACAAACTTCCTCCTCATTATTCCACATGCCATCTGATACTTTCTTACTTACATAGCTGTTCAATAACCTCTCTGGCTAACCAGGTCCTTTTAGCAGGAGCTGGCAGCCAAAATATCAGAGAAAGTCTTTTAGGTTCTGTGCAAATGGGAAATTGCCTTTCGAAAAAATAATACATTGTGACCTATGAGATGAGGCAGCAGGAACTTGTCAGATTAAAGCATCAAAAGGCCATTCTCCTATTCTAGCAGGAAACACGATAAAGCCCTGAGGCATTAGGAGTCTCTCCTAATGGGTCTGTGTTGGGAGAATAGTGAAGGGTATGCGGGGCGGTGTAGCTAGGCGGAAGCCTAGCTGTGTCCTCTGGAGACTTAACTCGCTGGCCTGATGTCAGCAGAACATGGGCTCTGAGTTGATTTTCCCTGCGTGGTGAGGGGTTATTGCCTTTCTTGCCAGCTGCCCTTATTCTTGAGAACACAACCCACATTTGAGGGAGGAAGCAGTCTTAAACTTGGAATGGTGACCAATGACACAACATGACTTCTCTTAATGAAAAGTTTCCTTGAACCCTGACCTTACCCTGAATCACTCCTTTGTCTTGGGAACTACTTGGGATCTCTTTCCTTTCCTTTCCAGTTCTGGGCTGGTGCAGTACTGACTAGTAAATTCTCCCACCCTAGAGATACCATCCACCATATATAGTGAGTCTGAGATAGTCCTAAGCCCTTACAAGTGCTAACTCCTCTGACCCTGACAACTCCCCTAAGAGGCAGGTACTGTTATTATTCCTCTGTTATTAGTTCCACTTCTCAAGGGTTAGAGGATAGTTTATGATCTTCATTTTTGTCCGAATACCACAGCAGGTTCTAGATCTGTCTCCTTTTTGCTAGTCTTTCCATTTTATCCATTCTTCATTCTGCTTCCAGAATGCTCTTCTTGACCCCAAACCCTCAGTGGCTCCTAATTACTTAGAAGCAAAGTCAAAGTTGTAATTTGATATATTTTGCATCATACTCTATAAACTTCCATATGTCAAGTTATAAACAAAATTTTTAAAACAAACAACAAACTGTTGAAATGTATACACACATATATAATTTTTTCAAGAACTAACATTTTTAAGATATAACGATATTATGGCCTATCCCCAGGGTTGCATCCATGAAGAATCTCACTCTGGAAGCATCATCTGTATTGATCCTGAAAATGTGTTCCTTTCTCGGAGCCCCATTCCTGTTCCTTGTCTTCACTTCTCCAGGTCAATCCTCTGTTCAAAAGCTCTTGTCTCAAACTTTTTGGGGGGTAGGTCACCCAAGCTAAGACTCATGTGTGTCATTTCCACTTCAGAACCATGAACTCAATTATTTTCACCGAGAAGACAAATTCTAAGCCCCCAAATTCTAGGCCCTAAGCCCTTACCTCCTTAACCTAAAAGACCCCCCTTCTCCATTCCCACCACTTCACTGCCGTGTGTTGGTCTCCCTACACTCAATAATGAGGAATTATTCAGCATCCCTCAGAGAAAGCAAGCCCTTCACTTCTGCAGGCAATGCCTTTGCTTTCTCTCTGAGGATGGATTTCCCAGGAGACAGACTCTGAGATGGAGCTTTGTAGACAGAAGTTTCATTAGGGGGTTTTGTCAAGGGCAACATTTGTTAGGGAGTATATTAGCTGTATGTTAAAAATCACCCCCCCCCGAACTCTGCAGCTCAAAACAATAAACTTTCATTATCTCACATGGTCTCTGTGGATCAGACACAGCTTGTCTGTGTGTTTCTGGATCAGAACCCCTCAGGAGGATGTGGTCAGACTGTCACTCGGAGGAGGACTCCTGCCTAAGCTCAGTGCCTGGTGCTGATGGCCCTCAGTCGCAGTGTTCCTGTGACAAGGCAACTGGCTGTCCCCATGAGCGAGAAGGCAGAGTGAGGAAGGGAGGAAGCGTGCCCAAGCCTGAAGCCACAGCCTTTCTATCAACTTAACCTAGGAAGGGACATCTCATCACACCTGCCATAATCTAGTCACTAAGTTCTGTCACACAAGCAGAGGGAAACTAAAGTCCATCTCTAAAGAGCACCAAGGGATTTGTGGATGTGTCCTAGAAGCCACCACAGACAGTAAGGTAGCAGGGACCGGCAGAGGGAGGTGAATAGTGATTCAGTCTCTGCCGCACTCAGCTGACCCAGCAAAGGTTTGGAGCTTGGATGGCACCCCCATAAATGTCCCAAATTGAGGTATGGGTGGCTAGACTTTTTATGCAGACTGACCCCTGAAGGGCATGTAACTCTGGGGTGGGCAGCAAGCAGTCTGTGGCAGAGGTCACTTTCTGGGGAGATTCAGCTATGAGTCTCAGCAGTCAGCATACCTGGAAGGCATCAGTGCTTTGGCTCTGAAGACGGATTTGGGGCCACATTATAGTCTCTTTTAAATCCACTTTCTGCCTCTTGGATCTACTTGCTTCAGATAATAACTTAACCCTGTCTAGAAGCAGGTCCTCTGGAATTCTGGTTGGTCTCTTTTCTTGGGGAAAGCTTTCAAGACCAAGATTAATGCTGGTCTCAGGGCCACAATTGATACTTATTATCTCCCTTCTCTATGACCTATTCTTCCCTCCACCCTGACCCACACCCTCCCCGACCATAGCTAATGGACTAGGCGGTCCTGGTTGGATCTCCTCACTCTCACCCCTGAGGGTATGAGCCCTGCTGTGGTCAGGGTTGCTGCACCTGGACTCACAGTCAGATCAGGTAGCACATGCAAAGAGACATTCCATTGAATCACCTGAGTTCCAAGCAAACTTTTCTCTGTCATGTTCCAGCAGCCCTGCCTCCTGTGATGCTCAGGATTACTTACTCCTGCCAAAGTGACCATTCCTTTATTTGCCTGCTATTTGTTACAAGGAGACAGAAGTGATCAGATGACTGTGGCATCTAAAAATTCAGTGGAACTCCTACCATCTCCTGGTGGAAGCACTAGCACTCAGGACCGCAAAAACTGTAGAACCCAGGGTTGCAGGTAAAAAAAGCCGAATTCCCCAAGTGGGTCATTCAGAGTGATGAGAAGTGGGCCCACTTTTATGTCTTCCCCTTAGTCTCCAGCCCTTATATTCTACACACAAGGGACACAGCACCATTAAATGCTCCTTGATTGACGTTGTGTACAACCTGCATCTTGGAAGATGATGCCTTCTCCTGGTGGGGTGTCATCTCAAGCTGGTCCCTTCGCAAGGGAAGCCTATATGAGGCTGGTAACTTGTGGATGATGTTATACATTATGAGATCAGTGGATCCCGTGGTCAGCCACTCACCAGTGCAGCTCTTTTGCTCCCAGGGAGCTGGCACGCAGACCCCATGCTGTTGAGTCCGTCCACACCTGCCATCTCTGGCTGCTCACTGTACCGATATTGGACTTGCCAATGTCAGAAGCTGTAAACTGACTGAACTGAGTCATTCTGTCCACTTGGTTTGTCTCTTCCATAGACAGTGCTTTCCATACAAAACAAAAATTTCCTCACTCTCCATCTGTCTATTAACATACTTTTACCCAGACCTTCTGGTCCTTGGTCTCTGATTCCTCTCCTCTTAGGTCCTGGACCAGCCACAAAAGTCATAGCTGATGAATTGTATACATCTTCTCTTTCCACAGAAAACAGATGGCCAGGTCACTGCCCAAATGTATACCCTTTGGGAAGATTACACCCTCATAGCTATCTTTCAGGTCCTCCAGTTCCATAGTTACCATTCTCTGTCCATTGGTCACACATGCACATATATACACACACTACGCAACCATAAGCATGAGCTGCAGGAGAGGTTCTGGTGAAACAGTGCTGCATGACATGGGTCTTTGGTCACCTGGCTCACCCGGCTTTCTGATTCCTCTGTACCTGCTTGTGTCTGACCCCAGTTTTATGGTTCCATCTTACACTGGGTTATTTGAGGGTCCACCCAACTTGACAAGTAGGTAGATCTGACAGAAACAAACAGTGATGGTCCCGTGGTTAGATGTCCCATTGTGAGGTGCTCTCTCTGTACTAGTTTAGTAACTTGTAAGGAATTATTTTTCATGTGTATCATCTGTGTAAGATGGCAAAGCCGTGTCTCAGAACCCTAAGCGTCTAAATTGATTTTCTTAATACAGTTTTCCAAGGTTCACGTGGTGTCTTTTGCTCTCAGAAGTTCCCCTAATGCCTTTAGAGTCTGATGGAGAGTATGGGTTAAGTAGCAGGACTATTTACACATAGCCTGGATCTGCTAGCGTCTCTTCCTACTCTGGAATCCACTCAAAATTGGCAGCCTTCCATGTCAGCTAGAAAATGGCTCAGGGAAGAACACAAAGTGCTGGATGAGCTGCCCTAGACTCTGAAGGATCTTACCAAGAATTGTGCTTCTTTCCTAGTGGTCAGAGGTGGGAGGCCCAATACTTTGAATGTGATGTCTTGCATGCAATCAGACCATTGGCTGTCCTACCCAAAAATATTCATTGATGTAGGAGGTCCCTAAATCTTTGAAGAGGTTACTTCCACTCTCTGGAACACATGTACTTTACCAAGACCTCTACTGCACTGTCTAACTAACTTAGTGCTAGTTTCTGTTAATATAGTCCAGCAGCATGATGTCATCAATATCATGGACCAATGTGCTGTAGAATGTCCAGGTGGCTAATCATTTGGCTACCTTGTCTAGAGCTCTCCATATTCTTTAGGTCTAAAGACTGGTTCTCATATTTTTACTGCCTTGCAGTTGCAAGCAATGAGAGTTCTTTTATACCACAGCAAGGAGGTCCTCTGACTTTCACATTTTGCTTTGAATGGATGATTAATCACTCTTGACCTTTCTTTGAATTTCTCCCATGTACCATTTGTACTTAGCAAGTGGCATCCAATTTCACAGTCATTATAATTACTGTTTCCCCTGTGCCTCTCGAACACCTGACACCTGCCTGGGCATTCTGTTCTGCTAGAATCACTCCTCAGATTGGCCAGGCCACAGTAGCTCTGGCCTATAATCCCAGCATTTTAGGAGGCTGAGAAGGCAGGGTGACTTGAGGCCAGGAGTTGAGACCAGCCTGAGCAACTTAGCAAGACCTCATCTTTAGAGATCTCTACAAAAAACAGAAAAACTAGCAGGGCATGGTGGTGGATATCTGTAGTCCCAGCTTCTTGGGAGGCTGAGGTAGGAGGACTTCTTGAACTCAGGAGTTTTAAGTTGAAGTGAGCTATGACTGCACCTCTGCACGATCTAGCCTGGGCAATAGTAGAATGAGACACTGTCTCATAAAAATAAAAAAGAATCAGACCACAGATTACCAACAGTAAAATGTTGACAATTGCACCACTACATCATGGCATGCTGGGAAATCTCCTGCTCCACCCAGCTCCAGCAATGTTGTTCTTATGCCAAGCACAGGATCAATGAATTGAACCTATGAAATAGAGTGGAATGCAATAAACAATAAAAGATAAATAGCCAAATGGGGTCAAAAGATGATTTTTTATTTTATTTTACTTTGTAATCTTGAAATAAGTTCAGACTTACAGCACAGTTGCAAAAATAATACAAATGCTTGCCATTTTACAAAACCATGGCAATAATCAAAACCAGAAAACTGACACTGATAGAACCTTGTTCAATAATCCAAAAACCTCACTCACTTTTTGCCATTTGTCTCATGGATGTCCTTTCCCTGTTTCAGGATCCAACCCAGGATCCTATGTTGCATTCACCTGTCCGGTCACTGTGGTCTCCTTTACTGTGGTGTAGTTCCTCAGCTAGCTAACATATCCATCACCTCAAATATTTAACATTTTTCATAGTGAGAGCATTTAAAACTTGTTCTCCTAGCAATTTGGAAATGTGTAGTACTCTGTTATTAACCATATTCACCATGCTGTGCAATAGAAATTAACAAAAAAAATTCCTCCCATTTACCTGAAATTTTGTACCCTCAGAACTAAATTTTAAATTAAATTTAATTTTAATTAAAATAGCTGCATTTAGCTAGTGGCTTCTGTATTGGACAGGACAGTTGTCAAATGTCCTGCATTTGGGGTTTATTTAATGTTTGATTGTGAGCTTTTGATTAAGGATATCATAGTTGTCATATTGTGCTTTTCTTTGTCTAAATTTTAAAAGCTACTGACAAATAACAAGGAAACACCTAGGCCGGGAAGCTGACTTGTTTCAATCCCTTCGAGGCGCAGTGAAGACAGGGGTGACAACAACATTTCAGCCATTCCCCACACTCCAAATGTTCTCCCTACAAGAATTAGCCATGAAGCCACAGGAATAGGGGTAAGTAGCAGGCAGAATTAATTCTTAAACTAATTGATGTTTCCCCTGTATTTCCTGTTCATTATCTCTCTCTTTTGCCCACATTAGAATACAGACTTATGTGGGGAGAATCGGCGAATAACTTCACCACCTCTTGGCACACACTCTCACTACCGTCCCATCAGCTTATGCCATCCCACCTTTCTGGAATATTCTACTCAGCCACTAAGATAGACCAAACAGCTGAATCAGTCTCTCCCCCTCTCCTTTTTCTGTCCCATCCTTCTAGTACTGCTAGTCATTCTGAGTACCCCTCTCTTTCTCCTTTCAGCCCATATTTGCCTCCATCCTTCTCTGACAATAAAGCACTCACTCACACCTGTGTCTGAGCTTGACTTCTCCAGCATCGAACGCCAGGACCCAGCTGCAGTGAGTTCACATGGGGAGTGGGGAGATTCAAGAAGCTCAAGTGAAGGGAGAAAGGAGAATGAGAGGGAGAAGACAGAAAGCCAAGAAAGAATGCATTAATAAGTGAGGTGCTTCTGAGGGAAACCAGGGTCCACTGCCTTGGCACTAGAACACACCTCGGAATCAACTTGATGGAGGCTGGGAAGGCCGGGGTGTTACCCACCAACTTCTGCACCCCCTTGTCTGAAAGTTGCCCGTGAGAGCATTTCTTTCCTCACCTTTTGGGGCTTCCTTGTGTCATGTGCTGCAGAAAAAGAGAAATGAAGGCACCCTGGGAGAGAGGTCCCCGCAGTGGCCAGAGCTGTGGGCTGTGGCTGCCCTTAGCTCAGCTGGATGGAGAAGCTGGGGAGCAGCCAACGCAGTGTTTGGGGCCCTGCCTTCCAGGCTTTCCCTGGGTGCTCTGAGGGAGGGTCTGCACCACTTGTTCACCTCTCTCCACTGTGCGCCCCAGAGTTCTAGGGCGGCGACATCTCCTGTGTGTGTTTTATCTTTGTTGGTTGTTCTGCCTGAATCCATGCTCCTTTCTTCTGAAACTTGTATGCCATTGTTTTCCTCTGGGAAGTCACTTCCTCCCCTGCTCTTAGTTTCGAAATTTCAGTGGAATTGAACACACTGTATATGCAGTGAAATTGGCTGCAGAGGTGAGCTGGGAATCAAGTTCAGAGTATTTCATTTCTCTGGACACAGTAATTAGTTGAGAGATGGATGCAAGTGATTACAAACATAGCCAATGAGATGCAAGGAGATTTTTATAAAGATTGCTGGAAAATAGTCTGCTCTTCTAGACTTAACCCTAGAGGTCATCCTGCAACCCCATGTCTGAGAGCTGCCCATGAATACAGCCAGCTCCTAGGAAACAGACACA
Organism: Galagoides demidoff; assembly: GCA_963574575.1. NCBI lineage: Eukaryota > Metazoa > Chordata > Mammalia > Primates > Galagidae > Galagoides > Galagoides demidoff. Next base: position 8,611 of record CAUYQV010045402.1, read on the forward strand.
GGAGAAAATAGAGAACTGAGTCTTGGTAGCATTACTTAACTCTTAGATCAAATGAGCTCCTGTAGCCTCATGTTTTCTTTGGCATAAGCTCGTGTGACTTGGTTTTTACTGTTAGATGTAATGAAAACAGTTCTGAGACACATACCACCTTTTTTCTACACAAGACACTAGTTTCAAAGAATAGGCACCAACTCATTCTCATTCCAATAAGTAAGAAAAAGACATTTCATGGAGTCCTAAGGACAAGGAATAAAGTTTGGAAGGACGGTATGGGCAGGACTCTGGAAAGTGACTCAGGAGGCTGCTTAGTTTCACATGTTCATGCTTCTCTAGTGCACAGTTGCTGAAAGAATTACTAAAGGGTAAACTCCAGGAAGGAGAGAAATGAAATCAAAAGAAAGGGATGGAAGGCAAGAAAATAGGGGAAAGAACAAAAGATGGTGATCATGAGAGTAAATTAGAGAAATCACTGTTGTAGAAAATGACCACAACAATGGCTTAATTGGGGGGTTAAAAAAGAAAATAGAATTAAGTTATAAAGCACAATGTCACATATAGTATGAAGATAAGATCAGAGAAAAGTCTTCACAGGTGTTTGCATTGTTTAGAAATGGAAAGAGATTCGGATCATACTTAGCCATAGATGTATTTCTAAGAATCATCACTAAAATATTGGGAAATAAAACATATCATCATTGTAGTTGTGAAATATTGAAACCAACTCAGGATCTATCTATAGGGAAAAAACTAAAAATAATTCGGTGTGTGTTTAAACAAGAGAATACTACAAACCACAGTAGTTAAAATGATGAAAATATATATACATCATCAAAGATATTTTCAAAATGGAATATTAAGTTAAATTACCAAGTTGAAAAATATATTTAGAGTATAAGATCATTTATAAAATATGGAAATGTTCATAGGAATAATACATACATTTTAGGCATATGTATGTGTATATATGTGCATACAGAGATATGGGCGTGTGTGTATATATATGTATAGAGAGAGAGACAGATAGACATAGAGACTCATGTATAGGAATTATAAATACGAAATTTAGAAAAAGTTTACATCTAGGGATGGAAGGGAAAAATGGGAATGGGGAAGGATATATACATTAAAAAACAGAATAGACATTCTTACCTTATGTCCATGGAACTATCAAAATCCCTGTGAAATCCAAAAATAAATACAGAAAACATTCTCAGAGTATAATGCAATGTAACTAGTAATTAATTTTTTAAGTAAAAAAAGATACCCACCTAGAAATTAAAAATACACCCTCCAGGGCAGCACCTGTGGCTCAAAGGAGTAGGGCACTGGCCCCGTATACTGGAGGTGGTGAGTTCAAACCCAGCCCTGGCCAAAAACTGAAAAAAAAAAGCCTCCCTCCAAAACAATGTTTGCATCAATAATAAAATCAAAATTAACACTACTATATATCTAGGAAAGTGGTAGTAAAATAATTTATATCTTTTATGTGAATAAATACGAATATTATTATAAGATTAGATATGGATCTGATAAAGATACAAATGTAAGTATATATCAGAACCTATAGTGTACAGCTGAAGCAGTACTCAGGGTAAAATTCACAGTCAAATACCTAAACAGGAAAAACAATAAAATTAATTAGGAATTCTGTCAAGAAGCTAAAAAAAAAATCATAGTACTAAGAAAATCAGAATGAAGAAATTAATAACATTAAAATTAATGAATCAAAAAATATAAAGCACAAATAATTAAATTCCAAAACTTATTTTTTTTCTTTGGAAGAGAACATAGTTAAACAGATAAACCATTAACTAACACCATTCAGAAAAAAATACAAATGTACAAATATTTAAAATAAAAAATAAGAGCAGGCAAATAGTACAAATAAAAGGACATTTAAAGAATCAATAAGAGATCACTTTGTTCAACTCTAAAATATAGATAAAACTTACACTTTTCTAGAGAATATAAATTATTAAAAGTAAAAAAAAAAAAAGAATTTGAACAAACTACCACAGAAACAATTAAGAACATCAATGACTTGGCACCTGTATGTGGCGCTCCAGCCACATACACCAGAGTGGGAGGTCAGAACCCAGCCCAGGCCTGCCAAACAACAATGACAACTACAACCAAAAAATAGCCAGGCGTTGTGGCAGGCACCTGTAATCCCAGCTACTGGGAAGGCTGAAGCAAGAGAATCACTTAAGCCCAAGAGTTTGAGATTGCTGTGAGCTGTGACACCACAGCACTCTACCCAGGGCAACAGCTTGAGACTCTGTCTCAAAAAAATAAAAAAGGACATCAAAGACCCATGACCCCTACACACAAAATGTTCCAGGCTCTGCTTTTTTCACAGAGGAATTCTTCGAAACCATTAAAGAAAAGATACCGCAACATGAATGTGAACTATTTCAAATCATTGAAAAAGTAGGAAGAATTCTGAAGTCTACTTACAAACAACAGTGATGCCAAAATTCAGTGGCTAAATCAGAGTAAAATATTACCACATTGAAGCTAGGGAGCACATTTAGAGAACAATTCTTCAAGGATAAGTAGTGTTTTGTTTTGTTTTTGTTTTTTGGTAAGTAGTGTTGAGGAATTCAAAGTGCCTTCAATATTAGGAGATTTATTATTATATTTCAACACAGTAATATATCAGAAGAAGACTATAACCATCTCTGATATTAAAAAGCATTTAATAAAGTTCAATATCTATTCTTACTGAGAAGCAAACAGCCTCCTAATTACATGAGATTAGAAGTTTACATCTTTAATATGACTTAATATGACTATCTCATACAAACATAGAAATTTCCTGTTTAATGGAAAAATAATAAAGGTGAGACAAGGCCCCGGTGTCCACAGTCACTGGTACTATTTAACAATGCTGGCTCGGCGCCTGTGGCTCAATCAGCTAAGGCACCAGCCACATACACCTAAGGTGGCGGGTTCAAATCCCCAGCCCGGGCCTGCCAAACAACAATGATGGCTGCAACCAAAAAATGGCCGGGCGTTGTGGCGGGCGCCTGTGGTCCCAGCTACTTGGGAGGTGGAGGCAGGAGACTCGCTTGAGCCCA